>CATIWQ010244184.1:0-90050 GCA_949673415.1 Euphorbia schlechtendalii | reverse complement strand
TAATCTATTTAGGACTCATTGAGGCTTATATAAAGGCTCTAAACCTCAAATGTATGATATCTAATTCTTAATTATTATTATTATTCTCCGCCTCCTCTCTTAATTCCGTCGCTAATTTAAGCATTGGAGAGGCTACGCCGGTCACACGGCTAGCTCCTCTAACCTTGTTTTGTCTTGCAGATACACAATTCGGTCAAGGCAATACATAATTCAATTACGAAGATTGGAGCATGGAATTAGTGCGGCGAGAGTGGACTGAATTTACTTGCTTAGGTGAGAATCTCAGTTCACACGAACATTCTGGTAATCAGAGAATTTCAGTTCTTAGTCAATCTCAAATGGCTTGCGATGGAACTAACAATCATCCCCCAACCACGGGGATAACTATCACGGGAGCACCACCGCCTAAGACTGGCGAACGCCTCCAAGGTGATGGACTCGTCGAAGGAGACAACCCACTCCTCCAGTTGCAACAAAAATACAAAATCATTCCGGAGGAGATGGAGGCATACCGAAAATCAGTCGCTGAGACATATATATCCTCTGGCATGATATATGTCGACTTGAGCAAAGCTGGTTTAGTCATATCCAGACGGGACATTGTACCGACTCGCAACCTGATCGATGATTTTGACAGAGCGTCATAGGGACATATGCCGCCTCACCTATACAACATCACCCAGCCAGCTTTCACGCCCGTCATCCCTCACACCGATCCCCAAATCGCCTCCGCCACATTTTCAGTAGCTTCCGAGGCCATGACCTTGCAACCCATGAGATAGAACTCGTCTAGCCAGATAATTGGACAGACAACTCAACTATCATTGCTTCAGGGGCTGATATCTGTGATGAAAGATGGATAGATTCTGCCCGGTGACAGAGGGCCAACACTGGCCGCCATCCAAGGGCTAAGGACAGGCAAGCAGCCTAAACCAGTCTCAGAGGCTAGAAATTTAAAGCGGGCTATCGAGCCGGAAAGCGAAGAGGAAGATGAACTAGAGTTTGAAAAGAAAGCCAATAAGGTTTTCGCGAAGTTGGCCATCCTGTATCAAGAGACAACATCGAGAACTAATTTCTCGCCATTCAAGAAAAACATCCTCGACCAGACCTTGCCCAGACTCGTCTGCATACCTACTTTTGACAAATATACAGGAAAAGATGACCCAAATTATCACACTGCTGACTTTAAGAATCGAATGAAAATGATGGGAGCAACTGAAGCATATATATGCCGATACTTTTCAGCCACATTGGGCGGACCTGCTGCCCGATGGTTCACCTCTCTGCCCCCTAACTCCATAGGGAGCTGGGACAAACTCAGTGACGCATTCTGCAAACATTTTTGGGGCTCCACTTCGGCTGGATTGGTAACAAGGAGCCTACATGAAATTGTGCAATGCCTAGAGGAAAGCCTACGTGATTACTATAATCGCTTCAATGAAGCCTGCCTAGATGTACGAGACTTGGATTTCAACACAGTCAAAGAGGCAATGTTGAAAGGCACACGGAGTTGAGATCTCAAGAATGCAATCCTCACCAGGCATCCCAAAAGCCTCCAACAAATGCTTGGTATAGCCAAAGATTTGATTCCAGCAAATGAAATAAATTTCAACCGAAGGAAAGAAAGTTGGGGTATAGAAACAAAGAGAGAGGACAGACCTAGATTTGACGATGAAAGGTGGAAAAATCGAGGCGGATATCTTGAAGAAGACCATCCTAGGTTGAATGCATCTTTGAGCCAGATACTAGTAGCTATCAAAAAAACCCTAGAGAGAAAACATTCGTTTCCCTAAAATCCTTGATGGAGTTTCCTGGATAACATAGTACATGAGCTGATCAAAGCTGGTAAGTTTAGCCAGTTCGTGAAAGGAATTACCAAGAGGCATGAAAGGAGAGAGGGAAGCGAAGATGAGAGAGAAGATTACTAGAATAAAAAGTCTGGCGGAACAAAAGGAGTAATAATGGTGATTGCAGGCAGACCAGAATTTGAGTCGCCCTAAAAGAAAGCTAGAGGTTCGTATAGCAAAAAGAACAATGTAGAAAGCGAGGTGGAAATCTTGAAGTCGTTCAAGAAAAATTCGTTAGTCGAAAAACAACATGCTGACCCTGTAATCGTCGAAGCAACAATATAAAATTTCACGGTGAGAAGGATCCTTTTGGACACTGGTAGTTTAGTGAATATCATTACTAAAAGTGTTGTCATGAAATTGGGAGTATATCAATCCTGAATTCGAGCCGGATGCTCACCACACATCGGGATTAATGGATAACCCATACAATCCTTGGGAAAAGTTACATTGGAGGTGGAAATGGGAAGCCTCAAACATAAATTCCGTGGGAAAGTAGAGTTTACCATTGCTGACATCTCAGTGGGCTTCAATATCATATTGGGTAGACCTTTCCAAACTGAAACCTGCATGCTCATCTCCCCAATGGACTTGGTGTTTCACATACCAACTATAAAAGGGACCACGATAATAACTGGCAACCCCCAAGTAGCTCAAGAAGCATACCTGGCCTCATTGCACAGAGAATCACTCCTAGTAGAAGAGGAGCTTGAGATTGATCGACCGGAGAAAATCGAGGCGTTTGAGGAGCTAGAAGAGCTCAAAGTTGGCCCAGAACGCTTGCTTAAAATTGGAAGAAGCCTTTGCAATGATGCAAAGGTAGAAATAATTTGAGCCCTCACAAACCAACAACATGTCTTTTCATGGTCATCAAAAGATCTCGTGGGCGTCAAACCCGAGGTTATGCAACATAGGCTGAATTTGAATACAAGCGTAGAGCCGGTCATCCAAAAGAAGAGAAAACATGCACCCGAAAAGCAGCGGGCCATCGAAGAAGAGGTAGGAAAACTCTTGAAAGCCGGGCACATCACAGAGATCCACTATCTAAGTTGGTTATCCAACGTTGTGCTAGTGAAAAAACCAAGCGGAGCTTACAGAATGTGCCTTGACTTCACTGATGTAAACAAAGCCACTCCAAAGGATGCTTACCCACTCCCAAGCATGGATCAATTGGCAAAATCAACGGTAGGCTATGCAGTCTACTCGTTGTGAGACACCAAGTATGGGTATAGCCAAATACCCATGCACCCTCTGATGAAGAAAATACATCCTTCATAACCCACAAAGGCACTTACTGTTACACGGTCATGCCCTTTGGTTTGAAGAATGCGGGTGCAACATATCAAAGGCTGATCAATGAGATGTTCCGAGATGAGATAGGAAAATCAGTAGAGGTTTATGTAGATGATATGATAATCAAGAGTAGAAGCAAGGTGGAACATGCAGAAGACATCCGAAGGTTTTTCAAAGTGTTGCAAGAATACCACTTGAAACTCAATCCAGAAAAATGCACATTTGGAGTGAAAGGTGGTAAATTCTTAGGGTTCATGATTTCCCAACGAGGGATAGAGGCCAACCCAGAAAAAATCAAGGTAATTCTGAAAATGGAACCGCCTCGACCCCTAAATGAAGTCCAAAGATTAAATGACAGAGTCAATTCTTTGGGAAGATTTATATCTTTCTCAACCAAAAGGTGCATACCTTTCTATAAGGCAATAAAGAAAGATAAAGACTTCAAATGGGATCAACCCTGCTAAGTGGCTTTCGAAGAGCTAAAGAAATTCCTAGGAAAACCACCACTCCTCTGCACACCCCAACCGGACGATACATTGTACATGTACCTGGCCGCTACTGATGAGGCGGTAGGAACAATGCTGATTCGAGAGGAAGGATAAGACCAATTCCCAATTTACTACACTAGCAAAGTGCTGAGGAACGCTGAGCTCAGATACCCTCGGATTGAAAAACTCTCCCTGGCCTTGATCTTTGCATCCACTCGGTTGAGACCCTACTTCCAGGCCCACACAGTTATAGTGAGGACCAATTTCCAGTTGAAAAAAGTCCTCCAACGGCCTGAAACATCAGGGAGACTGGCTGAGTGGGCTATCCGATTGGGGGAGCATGACATAAGATTTGAAAGTAGAAGCGCCATAAAAGCTCAAGTTCTGGTGGACTTTATGGTTGAATTCGTGGGGCTCGAGCTTGCCAAAGAAATCAAAACTGAAGAATGGGAAATCGTCGTGGATGGAGCATCTTCTCACGAAGGAGCCAGAGTCGGTGTATACATTCGAGATCCCGGAAAAATCAGATTCTCCTACGCAGCCAAACTAGCCTTGCCTGTGACCAACAATGCGGCAGAATACGAGGCAGTTATCAAAGGGCTAGAGCTAGCCCTAGAGATAGCACTAGATTGATTATTGCTCAAAAGTGACTCAAGGCTGGTCGCAAACCAGATTAATTGAAACTTCGAAACAAAAGATGTAGAAATGGCAAAGTATCTCTCAAAGGTAAGAAATCTTATAGAGATACTAGAGTCAAAAGGAGTAGCCTGGAAAATTGAACATATTCCCAAAAAAGAGAACGAGCGGGCCGATAAATTAGCCAAGGCGGTTTCAAGCAAAGAAGAGTGGAAAAACCTCACATGCCCGTACGAGGTAATCACCCACCCAAACAATGAAACAGAGGTGAGCTTATTAATAGAGCAATGAGAACTTGGATGGATGAAATCCATCTACGATTACCTTGCCACAAATAAACTGCCTGATGATAAAATCGAGGCTACCAAAACTATAAGGAAAGCCATGCGGTTTTCTTTACTAAATGGGGAGCTTTACAGAAAATCATACTTTGACGCGTGGAAAAAATTCATAACGGCTCAAGAAGGAGCCAAAATACTGCAAGAACTCTATGAAGGAGACTGTGGCTCCCACCAGGCGGCAGTGTCAAATCCATGCACAAAAATCTCACATCCCTCATGCAGTACAGCGCCCCCTACTGACCGCCTGGCCATTCGTAACATGGGAAATTGACATTGCGGGACCTCTTCCTGAAGCAAGCAGATAAAGAAAATGGATCCTAGTGGCCATTGACAATTTTACAAAATGGGTTGAGGTGGTCACCCTTAGCAATATCACACCAGAACGGGTGCTGGATTTTGTCAAAAAGAACATCATAATGTGATTCGGAGTACCACACTAAATCATCTCAGACAATGGTACGCAATTCACATCCAGCAAGTTCCAAGACTTCTACAAGGAGTTGAAGTCCATCCACAAACTAACGGCCAGATAGAAATTACGAATAAAATGCTCGGTCAAGGAATAAAGAAAAGGGTGATGGAAAGAAAGGGTGTCTGGCCGGACAAGTTGATTAATTTTTTATGGGCATACCGAACAACCCCATGCACATCCACTGGAGAAACTCCCTTTTCAATGGTTTACGGGGTTGAGGCGGTTCTACCCATTGAAATCAGTCCACCGTTTGACCGAGTGGCCTACTACATGGAGAAAGAGAATGACATTAATATGAAATACCATCTTGATGATTTGCAAGAGAAACGTGAGAGGGCGTTTATCCTCATGGTTGCCTACAAAGCTAGAATCGCCAAGTATCATGATAGAAAAGTCAGAGAAATCCGCCTCCAAGAAGGCGACATGGTCCTTAAGGACGTAAATGTCTAACAGGTGCAGGAAGGTAAAGGTGAGCTGGGAGTGAATTGGGAAGGCCCCTATAACGTTTCACAAGTCATCGGACCAGCAACGTACAAATTACAAACAATGGAAGGAAAGGAAGTTCCAAGAACTTGGAACATGGCAAAGCTTAGGCCATATCACATGGCATGCGACTCTTAGAGGGATTCAGGCGGCCGTACTCTTTTCCTTTTAAGGACTTTTTTCCCAATGGGTTTTTTCCTAAAAGTTTTAACGAGGCGGCCACCCTTAGAAGAGATAGATAACCAGATGCGTAGAATTCCCGGATGTACTTTTCAATTTATTCAATAGAAAGTGATTAATTTTAAAAATATGTATATTTAAGTATTGATCATACTTTGAGATTGCACAAACTCAAAAGATAAGCGCTTAAAATATTGAGGCGGCTACAAAGCATAAGACCTAAATATCATTGCGGTAAACATAAGACCACTGAAGCAACTCAAATGTATAAAACCTAAATATCATTAAGTGGTAAAAGGCCACTAAGGAGGCTCAAATGCATAAGGCCTAAATATCATTAAGTGGTAAAAGGCCACTAAGGCAGCTCAAATGCATGAGACCTAAATATCATTAAGTGGTAAAAGGTCACTAAGGCGGCTCAAACGCATGAGATCTAAATATAATTAAGTGGTAAAAGGCCACTAAGGCAGCTCAAACACATAAGACCTAAATATCATTGCGGTAAGCGAAAGACCACTGAGGCGGCTCAAACGCATAAGACTTAGCAAACTATAAGATGGCACACGTAAAACCATCAAGGCAGCCAATACGCATAAGATATAAAATGGCATACACAAGTTATCAGCAAAACACAAAGCATAGAAAAAATATCATATTTTCAAATGGCAAAAAGCATTCAGATAATGATCTTGCTCAGAAGGCTAAACAAACATTCAAGGCTGAATATACCATTAAAGGGGCAAAAATACGGCAAAAATATTCTTACAAAAGAGTACTAAAAAAATAAAAGTACAAAACAGGGCTAAGCATCGCCTCCCCCTGCACTTTGGGGATTGGCCGAGTTGATATCATCATCCTTCTCAAGCTCCTCCTCCACCGACTCCTTAAGGGCCGTCTCCTCCTCATCCGGCTCACCGGGGTACCTCACCGTCACCATGAGATCCTCTGAGAGATCCTAGTGGCAAGCTCTGCAGGCCTCAAATATCATGCAGCCATACTCACGGCCATCCATTGCCATTTTAAGCATGGCTTGGCTATAATCGGTGACCACCTTAGGAACCTCCACCTCATACCTTGAGATGGTGCTCTGTAAGGTATCCCAAGCCAGAACCAGCTCCTCTGCTCTCTTTTGAGCTCCATCCACCTTCGTGTTGGCCTCCTCAACCTGCCAGCTCATCTCACTCCTGGCCACCTCATGCTCTGTGATTTTCTTATTGGCGTTCTCCAACTCGCGAGCGGTGAGTTCATGAGTCCGCTCCAGTCACACCACGTCCCAGATCTTGTGAGTCAATTCAGCCACCTGAGAAGCCATATGGATAAACCAACATGTTATATAACAGAAAACAAAATAAAAAAATTGATCACGAGCAGGAAAAAGAAAAAAAAACCTCGGTGGACATCATAAACAGAGATTTGGATGATTGAAGAAGGGTCTCAGTCGCAAAATCATTCTGCTCCGTAGGAAGAGGTAGGATGGTCCTCAGCACGCTGTAGATCGAGGCGGTATATATGGAGGGAGTGCCCTCACCTTCAAAAGAAAGAAGATATGCCTGAAGAGATTCAGGACTAACCCGCCTGGATGAGGTGGCAGGGATATCCAAATTGGCACCCTGAAATAAAGATAATAGCTTAAAGAACCCAATAGACAATATTCAAAAATAAAATAGATATAAAGGAGAAATTCAAATTCTTACCGGTTGGAGGGTAGCCTCTCCGGGCGCAGGTGAATGAAGCGGCTCCGCAACAGTCTCCAGGACTCCTCAGTAGTCTGGGCCTTGCAATTCCTCTTCCTCTTGCTAGGATCTCCACCTCGGATGCATGGAACTGCATTAGTCGAACCCTTAATAAGCTCGGGCTCAACTCATTCGTTTGAACGCTTGTTGCCTTTTGATCCCTTGGCGACCTTTTGCATAAGATCACCTACTGAAGGAAAGTTAAACATTGAAAAGAAAAGGGAAAGATTAAGTACCTGGGAAAATTGTAGCCCAGCATGATAAATATGTTCCGGCTGGCCAGGCTCAATAATTCTAATATTTTTAACCATGGCCCAACTAATGGTCTAGCATGGCCACACTCCCTTCCTAAGAGTTTTAAAAACATCTACCCTATGGTCCGAGCCGGAGGAATGACAGCCTAGATCTGGAGAAAGGTTCCACTCGGTTGGGAACCAAGGGTGACGGTCCTCTTGCTTGATGAAGATGAAGTAGTGCTTGAAATGCTTCATAGAATCCACTTTATTCAAAAATTTGTAAAATCCACCTCGATGAGCAAAATGGTAGAGATCCTCGCTTGCGATCTTCCTCAGAGAGGCAATCCGCCTAAAAAACGTAGCGTCAAACTACATCTCTAATCCCGTGCAAATTAGATAATGCCCCACTAAATCAATCCAAGCGTTAGGATGAATCTGAGTCGAGCTGAGGCGAAATCCTCTTAATACATCGCTAAGTCCTTCCGGGAGCGGATAAACAAAGTCAAACCAAATCTGGTCCATATAAATTCCAAAATACCCTTTAGGCGGACGAGTGATCCTTTGAACCTTGTAGGGGAGCATTACCTCACAATCCCTAAGCCATGGGAAGACCTCCATCTCAAATTCTAAATCGACCCGGTCTTGAACCGACTCAATTAGATCAACTTGGGGCATCCTGTTCACTATCTCCCTAGCTTTGCCCTTACCTTTGGCTAAGGGCTCGGGCCGAGTGGCCACATGCCGCCTCATGGGACGGGTGGAACCTCTCTTCATCCTCCTTATGCGAGATAACACCCCAATTGTTGTTCTAGGCGGCACCACGGGAGTTCAACCTATTTCTTCGTCAATCTTAGCCCAGGCCACAGCAGAAGAAGATTGAGAAGAGGAGGTGAACTTACTACGAGATGCCCTACTTCCATCCGACTTAGACATTGCTTCGATCAGAGGGGTTCCCTAGAGGTTGACAAATGGTCAGTATAATCTACGTTCAGAGGCTTGAAGTATTTTGAGTTCATCTCAGCTATTTCTCTATCAAATTGGCTACTACTGGAGGAGGCGGAATCGGTCATTGTCACCTATTAAAATCCTAATTACTTAAAAAATATCCTAAAGGATCTAAAGTTTATTCGAGGTGACCATAAACAACATTTTAGTTATCTACGTTGGTATTTAGGATCTAACATCAAGATTGGAGCACAAACATCATTTAACTTCAACAAACTTAATTCCTAAGATCAAACAACACAAGTTAAGGTAATTATGGGAAATATCATATGAACAGAACTAAGAAATACATATGGTCGATTTTCGCTAAAGCATGTACTTAGAAACGCATCAACAGTGCAATTGCAATTCTAAACTTTGGGGAATATCAACAACATCAAACGTGCATGCCACAAGTGTTCATCACAAAACCCAAATAACGTAGAAATGAAGATAAAAAATCATGCTAATTCTACAGAGAGTAATCGTGATAAATAAGAAAGTTTTTGAAGACTTACTTGTAAAGAGGATTAGAGTTAAAGATGAAGTTGGAGGTAAGGTCAAAGATGAACGCACAAAGCAGAACGCACAGAGCAGATCGCCGGAATAGGAGAAGGAGATAAATTTTGCAGAAATGGTGAAATGAGAGAATGGAACCCTTATATAGGGATGAAAAGACATGTGAAGAGGCACTCTCCCCATGCCTGACACATGGATTGTTCTCCACCTCACGTTTGACATTTGAAAAGATAAAAACTTTCATTTGGCGCTCAGGACACGTATGCCTTAGATATGCACATATTGATAAATCCGCCTAGACCAGGCAGATCCCAAACGTAAGCTCCTAAAGAAGCTCTCACACTGAGGGGAGACTTCTGTTAACATGGTCAAATAGTAGCAGGAGTGTGCGTGCCACGCCAAACCCCCAGGTGGACAACAATCGCCTGGAATAGGGAAAGATATTATGATAAGGCTAGGAATGTTCCTGTCGATCTAGGCGAATCTCATCCGCCCCGAGAGTAAAGCATCGTAATCATCCAAGCGGATTATATCCGCCCCAAAATCTGGAAGAAACCAGGCTTCCCCAATTTCAGAGAGGTGTCCGGGCAGTCACCAAGCCTAGCCGGCTTGTCTGCCTGGACTGACCCCGACCCCTCGGGAGCAAAGAGTTCAATTAAGAGTCTAAGTCTACAAAGAAACCTCCATAATTGGAACTCTCAATTCAGATAAACTTTATCTTATTCACAAGATAAAGATTCATTCAAATTAGAACTCTGATTGATTCACACTTAGGATCAGACGAGGGAACGTTCAAAGAATATAAAAGTACCCTTTGGGTTACCACGTAAAGGTACGTATTCTAAATTCACTAAAAAAATACTCTATGTCTCCTCTCTTAAATCCGATCTAACTTAGGCATCGGAGAGGCTATGCCGGTGACACGGCTAGTCCCTCATAGCGGCGGTTGTTGTTTTGCAGGAACCTTCAGGCCATAGTTAAGAGGAGCGTTGGAGTCAACTTCAGTCAGCAAGTTAGCGCGTGGAACCACGTTCCAGGCTAATTTAACATATGTTATATATTTTAGTTTCACTAGCACACGTATTAATAAATTCATTTTATTTCAATGATTCAAAACCATTGTAAAATTTCATGATAATAATATATTTTTCAATTATTTTACCGTGTTATTACATTCTTATAAATTGTGAACCATTAATATTTATGATTGATAATATCATAGAATTATCCAAATGAGGTTGATATTTCCTAATTTTGATATAAAAATACACACAACGATGAATGGAAGAATGTCATAGTGAAAAATAAAGGCTTAATGAATCTACACCCCCCTAAATTTGTGCAAAAATAGATATTGCCATCCTGAACTTTGAAATGTGACAGATAGCCCTCTGTACTTGTCTAAAATGCGTCACTTTACCCTCTTGTGCTAATCTGACTTGCTACGTGGATGACCATCAAAATACACATGCGTGAAATATGTTGGTGGAATAGAAAGTGAATAAAAAAATCCCTAACATTCTAATTCTTACCATTCAAAATCCCTAGTATATGTTCTTCGTCTTCTTCAAAACTTCATCTCTATTCTAAATATTTTCTTCAATTAATCATAATATTGTATCGATTCTTGACCCGTCATTTTCATCTTTTTGTTCTTGAAGCCGATATTTTTACGAGGGGGTAAAGTAACTCATTTTAGACAAGTACATGAGGTTATCTGTCACATTTCAAAGTTCAGGGGTGTAGATGCATTAAGTCAAAAATAAACATAATAATTAATACATACATACATACATACATACATACATACATACATATATATACACACACATATATATATATTGTATTTATAAAATAGTTATGAATTGTTGAATTTTTTTTGGATAAATTAAATGTTTGACTTTGTGCATATAAACAAAAGCACTGAAATTGCTAAATTATTTTTATATTCCAAGAAAAGAACAATTTATTTGAGAATAAATTGTGGATGGGTTAATTAAAATGTATATAATATCACCTATTATCGACGTGGCTTCTGGATAAGCCTAAAGCCATTAGCAAAATTTAAATAAGAAATATATATACACGTGGCATGTGTCCGTACACAGATGAAAACTGCGTAAAGCTGGGCCATGTTCGCTGTTGTTTTGGCGGTATTTGTCGGCGAAGTCGTTCCTTTTTATATACGTCGTTTTATCTTTATCTCGGCTCCGACTTAGATCCACCGGTCATAATTTTTTAAGCGTATTGTTGTTTTTATTGAGACAATCTTGCCCACAGTTTTATAATGACTTAACATTTTAAATTGTAGATAACTTGTGGTGAATAGTATAGTTTAGTAGTTTAAACTCTTTTTAACTACGTGAGGATTGAGGAATAATAAAAAGAATTCTTTGAATTATATAATTAAGTATAATTTGTCAGCCTTAAAAACACATCACATATTTCTAAAATGGCATGATTTGTTCAATTTTTGGACATAAAATTTGTGGATTTGTTTGTGGCATTAACCTCAAAATTTCATCAACAATCATATATCAAGATGTTTTCAACTTTTTAACCAATATAAGATATTTATTTATCATTTATCTTTCACTCGAAATAAACATTGTTGATCTCTTCTTGATCGATCATTTATTTATCCAGTAACACATTTTTTCTCATTCTAATTCAAGGGAGGACACACTTTACACATAGAAACAACAGTCTCACAAATTATTGGTTATTGAATTAGATGTACCATTTTTGTTCAATATACTATCCAAATTATGGTGAAAAACGAACATGGCTTTGTTACCACTTGGTTGGCAACCAAACGATACAACATAGCACCATAATGCTATACATGATATTGTTCGCTTTGAACGTAAACCTTTCATAGATTTTTTTTCTTAAGATACTATTTATATTTATATATAAAAATTTCTCCTAACATGCTAACTGATTTGTTCGCCCGACACAATAATATTTTATTCAAAGTACAGTTGAAATTTGGATTTACTGGCATAAACTTAATCTGTGAACCAATTAGAAATATTCAATTAATTACGTCTTTGGTTTTGTTTAAACTATTCAACAATATAACATAAGACGTACTATTAAATTAATATAAACGGTTGAATGTACAGAAGAAATGATACCATTTATTAAAATATAAACAACTAGTATTATGTTTATTATTTGAAAAAAATTGTTTGGATGGTCCATTGAATAGCGATTTTGGTGGGTATTTCTTCTCTAGGGGAAGAACATTTTCTTTCGTTCACATGGTATTGCAAATTGCAAAGTCCTACCTCGGCCAACAGAAAAGTACACACCTAATTTAGGACCAAAACCTAAATTAATTAAATTAATTACGAATTTGCTTCGTATTAATAATATACAGTGGTTCCTTGAGAGAAAAAAATATTTGTCGGAATAAACAATTACATATTATTGAAACTTCTTTGCACTTTAAAATATTAAAAGAAATCTCCACCCTCCCACCTATTTTCTACGGGTTTGACATTCTCATAAGACACAACTATTATTTTACCATTACTGTTAATACTTGAAGGACTCGTTTGATTGACGAAATTATTATTTCATAGAATAGAAAGAAAAATTAATGCAAAGAGATTACAAATGGTTGAGTTTTTATCTTGAATCTATCACCGAACGGAATAGTTATTTCATAATTCTTATAGTATCTAGGAATAACTATCTCTTCCGCCTACATATTCTAGGTCATTCATTTTTTCCTAAACTTTGAAAATATGACAGATAATCTCTTATACTTGCTAAAAACACATAATTTTACCCCCTCTACGCATGTGTCAATTTATGATTGATTTGATTTTTTTTTAAAAAATTTAAAATTTTTATTTTTCTAACAAGAAATTGACACATGATATCGGAGGAGCAACCCGGTGCGTTTTAACAAGTTTAAGAAAATATTTAACAAATTTAAAAATATAAAGTGACAAAAATCTATTTTCAACAAGGTAAAACGTTAATCCTTAAAGATATGGTAATTTTATTTTCTTTTAGTGTTAGTACATTGGAAAACAGTAAATTACACGTGGAATTTGGTAAGTTAAGTGTGGAATATTCCGATCCAACTGTTGCTGACCTTTCATGTACGCCTCTTTTCATTTCATTTTTTGCTCCCTAGATCTCTCTATAAATAGCAATTATGCTTTCTTCTTCTTCCTCGTAAAACCAACCGGAGCTTTAAAGAATGGCTTCCTCTGCAATACCATCAATTGGATCCTACACCTTTTCTAAATCCAACCTTTCTTCTCCAAATTCATCTCTCCAATTCTCCTCTCAATCTCACATTTCATTCAATTCCAATTTCTCCAAATCAACTCTCAAGAAAACTCAAATTCCCTCCAAATCGGCTCCAATCAGGGCTTCCTTATCCGACGCCGTTTTCGTAAACACCGAGAGCTACTACGATTTACTTGGCATATCGGAGACCGATTCGATCAAAGAAATAAAGACGGCGTACAAGCAACTAGCAAGGAAGTACCATCCCGATGTTTCGCCGGCGGGGAAAACGGAGGAACATACAAAGAAGTTTATTCAGGTACAGGAAGCTTATGAGACTTTGTCGGATCCGAAAAGCAGAGCTTCGTACGACAGAGATATGGCGAGAGGCTTGGGTTTGCACGCTAATTTGTCGGCGAAATCTCGCCGGTACGGACCGGGAAACGACGGTATGAATGATTGGGAACAGAGATGGCAATCACAGCTAGCTGAATTGATTAGAAGAAGTAATTCGAAAGAATTTGAGAGTTCAAGTTGGGGAGATAGAATGCGTAGCCGGAAGAGCAATTAGTTTAGTAAACAAAGTTTTATTATGATTGATCAACACAAATTAGATTATTGTACTCGGTAATATTAATTAAGATAAATACAAAATTAACAAATCATGCGTTTTTCTTCACTTCTCTTGTTTCTTTGACAATCACAAGTCATATAGTTGCTCTGTTTCATTTGTTATGATCATTTAGTTGTTTCAGAAAAGTAACAACAAATGGTAAATAGGTAAATAAAAGTTTCTAATTAACATCACCATACGTAACATATGATATGGGATTGAAATACATTTTTTTGTCCTAATTATCCAATTTTAGTAAGTCAATTTAGCAAACCATTCATGGTTTGACAAGTACTTACATGATTACAAAACATGATCATGATCATTTTTCAATTGACTGCGCATGTATTTCACTTTTTTTTTTATCAAACTGCAAAGTTCACTTGGTCGTCAGATTTTTTTGTTATCAAACTGTAAAGTTCACTTGATTTAAACTAGTAATAATTTAGCCGACAACTTAATTTTTTTCTTAAAAAAAAGACATGTTAATTTATTTGGTAGTAATTAATTATGCCATTTCCAGTTTTCTATTACTAGCAGTAGAATTAAATTTCTTAATCATTACTCCATTAATTGTTACTAGAATTTAGAGGAAATGAGTTGGCAATAGTAGGATAGTCCTTTTCTACTTGAAGGAATAATTTCTTATTCATGTAAATTTCTTTGAATAATCTTGTTCTTAATTAATGGTGGAGAATTTTTGTTTTGATGTGATTCGGACAAACACCACACCACTACATATTAGCTGTATAAACGTAATTGGAGATAAAACTAACTTATGAAAGGACATTTATACCATAATTTTTGTTTAAAATTAATTACAACAAAACGTGACTGAGCTGCAATTCAATATTAGGAATTTTAATTTAGTAAGGCTGTATCATTTCTTGTTTTGATATATTAAAAAATTGATGAGGTTTGCAAGTTATATATTAGAGTTCAAGGATTTTTTACGATACATTTATAAATTTCAGTCCATCTCAATCATTCATTCAGTTTTAATGATTGTTATTGAATTTTAAATGCTTATGAGATCCGTAATTGTATTAAGTCTCAACCATTAATATTGAATAGATGATTAAGATTAATTGATTTTTACAATTGTACCGAGATCCAAATTTATAGGATCATTTTCCTAAATGGATTAGACTATAGATTGGAGTAGTGTTTTTTTATATTGGTGACAAAATAACAATTGTCAAATATTTAAGTAAGTAGGGTTGTTTGATTTCTAAATTCAACATCTAAACTTTAATGCAGTATCATTGCTCAATTAATATTTTCGAGAAAAGTTAAAGTTCACTTACTACCCACCCGATCATAGTGCGTGGCTTGCAGTGAACTAAAACCTGTCAAGAAAACCAATGGTCTAGAAAATGTGGAAAAGTATATGAAACTGATGTAACCCAATTTAGGTTAATAAAATTGCCAGAAAAGCCTAATTTTAAAACGAAACAAAACAAATCAATATTTCCCATTGCTCTCTGAATTATTAGCAATCTAGTAGAGTAATTCTTTTATGACTTTTGGTGTCCCTTCCAGAATTTCAAACATGACACATCAAAGAAGAAAAAATCAAACACGAGTCAACTTGTTTTCATTGAAGTACCCCACCTGTCCACTTTGGCAACCAGCCAATGAAATCAGTTGCATAAAAAAAAGCTCCTGCTTTTAGAGAACAGCAAAGCCAAGTAGGCAACGTGTCCTTTTCTATACTTTATGCACTCCAACCCTAAAGAGTACATAAATGTCTTTGTCTTTTTACCACGGACATAGATATAAAGTTATACTCATTTTTTCTGCAAGAACTTCATTTCATCTTGCATCGTCTTCAACCATGATTTTTTTTCTGTATGAGTTAGAATTTCCTAGAAATTCTTCGGTTTCCTCTCATCGGTAAGGAGAATGTACTCAGAACTAGGATATTTTGATGTTGGTTGACGATCCGAGTAAAGAATCTTGTCATCAACTAAAGAAGAGAAGGAAGACATAAGAAATATTCCATATTCCTCTGTTGTGGAGACTCTGATGTATGCAATGATTTGCACAAGGCCAGATATTGCACATGCTGTTGGAGTTGTAAGCAGATTCCTAGATAATCCGATTATCATTTTAATCGAGATTTCATTTTTACTTTTGTTTATCATTCTCACATATTAATGCAATATTCAACATTTTTTTCTTCAATTACTCTTGTATTAATTAGGAAAAAGATTAAGTATAAAATGAAATTAAAAGGTACTACCTCCCTTTTTTAATAATTATCTTTTTGGAGTCTTTGAAATTTTTTTAAATAAGTGTCGTTCTAGGTTTTCAATGCACATTTTATCAATTTTACCCTTATTTAATACACATTGAAAATGATAAAAGAATAAAGTATCCAATCAACTTTCAAATTAACAATAGTCATAGGGGTAAATAAGTAATTTTATTATCTTAATTAATATGACATTAGTATTGGGAAACAACCTTAAAGTGACAATTATTTAAAAAGGGAGGGAGTAATAATTAAGAAGAAAGATAATTTTATGATAAAGTAAAGGGGATACATTAGTCATTCTAATAGAGTAATAAATATTTAATTGGTTTTGATGAAAATCTTAAAATTACAATATTTCGACACCGGAGGAAGTAGTGTATAGTGATTATAGTATTATGAAATTCAAGACTCTTTGAAAGCTGTTAAACAACATTAAGTTGAGCCACCAAAAATTAGGAATAAAGATACTGATAAAGTATATTCCTATATTTTATCATTTACTATTCTTGTAAATACCTAAGTAAAAAGGTGTATTAATCCTATATTTTATTGTTTGATATTCTTGTAAAGACCTTAGTAAAAAGGTGTATTATGTCATTGTGTATAATCAGAATACTCGTAGGAGTATAAATACAATGTGTCTCCCTTGCTGGGGTTGAGACTGCAGTTCCATTCATTCTCTGTTAGAGCTTTCTCTTACGCCATTTTTTCTTAGCCGCCATTCCTTTCTTCACTTCAAGTAGAGCCTCTTTCAAACTATTAAATGGCCACCTCAGGAACATTAGCGTACAGACTGCCCATGATGCTTGGCCTAAGTTAGAACAAGCTTATGCCTCGGGTTCGAAAGCACAACCGCACGAGTTGAAACAACAATTGCACACCCTAGATAAATCAGATGATATGCAATGAGCAAAGATGCTTGTGGATCGTTTTTCATCGTTAAATCTCCGGTTTCAAACGATGATTTGGCTGATATGATTCTTGATGGCCTACGCGGCCACTTAAGAGAGATATGTCGTACGTTCGCCACACGTTATATTTCATTTGATGATCTAATCGGGATACTCATGACAAAAGAACGTCATTTGAAGCGTGAGAAGTCTCTTATTTCGAACTTCACATTCTTTATATTCCAGAAGTTCTATTAGTAAGAGTTACAAACTTCCATTTACTTTATCAGATTCTATTGTGTTTAAACCTCTAGCATTATTTATGGGGACTCGCCTTAATTAAATCTCATGATGAATTCTCATGTTATATTTTATTTTTTGATGCTTATAGTAAGTGTTGTTGTTTCATTACAAGTCTGAGGTTCTTAATACTTTTGTTCATTTTTGCTCTGTGGTTGAAATATTCTTTGATCGTTCAATTAAAGTCTTTCAAAGTGATAGCAGTGATGAGTTTACAACCATGCATCAATACTAATCTGATAATGAGATCCAACACCGAGTCTCTTGTCCTTACACTACCGAACATAACGGGACAACCGAGCGAAAACAACATCATATTGTTGAAACAGATTTGGCTTTATTATATAAACCTAATTTACCTATGAAATTTTGGACACATGCTTTTGAAACAGCTTTCTACCTTATGAATTGTATGCTTTCCTTGTCACTGATCACGTGTCTCCTTTTTCTAAGATGTTTAAATCTCAACCTCATCATAAATCGTTGCGTGTATTTGGTTGCCTTTGATATCCATAGTTGTGTCCTTATTCACCACAAAAGTTACATTTTCAATCTCATAAATGCAATTTCTTGGGATATAGCAAAACCCACAAGTGTTATCAATGCTTTGATCCTGTTTCCCATAAAGTGTTTATCTCGTGCCATGTTATTTTTTACGAGCAGGTGTTCCCATATTTCGAGCTATGCGAGTCTGTTGCTCCACCGTTTAGTGACTCATCTCCGCCTAACGCTGTCATTTCCATCCAAACTGCCAATACAACTCCATCAAGTTCACCTTGTCTGACCAGCAATACAACAGCTTCCACTCTAATTCATCCCATAACATCATCCTTACCGAAACAGCCTATTCCCAAACCGAGCCTCATACAAACTAAGCAGCCCATCCCATTTTCAAAGCCCCAGCAATTATCACTTGCACCAGCCTCTTCTTCCCGACCTAGTATTTCATTAGTTGTTGATTTAAAAAATACAACAAATCTTGCAAACTACCCAAAGCTCCTAAGCCATCCCCACCTCCAAAAACCATTACAACCTGACAATCCACAAATAAAATACCTAAACCTTGGTCTTATCATGTGACTGTTGTTCCTCATGACCCGACATCATACACGAAGGTTTCTAAATTTGACTGTCAAAGAAAAGCGAGGAATGATGAATGTAATCCCTTAATTGCAAATGACACTTGGAAATTGGTTTCGACTACACCTTCTTCGAACATAATTGGTTGCAAATGAGTTTTTAAGATAAAACTATATCTTGATGGGTCTATCGAACATTTCAAAGCTAAGGGTTTTCATCAAAGATCGGGTATTGACTTTCATGAAACCTTTAATTTAATGATAAAATCCATGACAATTCATTTGTTGTTATCCTTGGTATCCTCATTTCATTGGAGTATCACACATCTAGATGTCTCCATTGCCTTCTTTCATGAGGATCTTGATGAACCAATGTTCATGTCTCAGCCTGCAGGCTTTGTTGATAAAAAATTCGGGTTATATGTGCAAGCTTTGAAAATCATTATATAGTCTAAAGCAATCACCCCGAATGTGGTATCAACGTCTCACAAATGTTTTGTTGTCTTTCAGGTTCCTTACGCTAAAGTTGACATCCCACTCTATCAATGGCATAAGGGCTTGTTAGTTCTCTTTTGCTTAATTTACGTCGATGATCTTTTGATATTAAGTAATGACCTAAAATTTGAGGTTGCACTTGTTAGACATTTACAGAGTTAGTTTGATATAAATAATCTTGGACCTTCTCGTTATTTTCTTAGGATTGAATTGGTTCATGAGAAAGGAGCCTCGATACCTAATCAACTTAAATATGCTCGGGAACTTTTAGCAAGAGTAAAAATGGGGAATTATAAGGTTGTTTCCATGCCAGTCAATGCCGCATCCAAACCGAGCCTTTGTGATAGTCAACTATTCCATGATCTGATGCTATACAACAGTCTCGTTGGAGGTCTGCAGCATTTGATGATAACTCGGCCTAATTTTGCTTATTCGGTTCATCGAGTGGCTTAGTTCATGCACTCTCCTACGGAGCATCATTGGTAATGTTTAAAGTGAGTACTATGATATATTCAGGACACTCTTTCATATGGGTTACAGTTTACACCTCAATCTCATGTTCATTTACATACTTTCTTTGATTCTGATTGGGCAAGTGACTGAGATGATAAGTGCTCTGTTACGGGGTTCGCTATGTTTCATGCATAGTTGTTACAAGCACTAGGCGCACTAAGGCCCAAAGGGGCTAGGCTCACCTGAGGTACCCAAGGCGCCAGAAGTAAAAAAATATATAATTTCTAAACTAGACAATGTTACTAAATGAACATCTATTTGGTAGCAAGCCTTCCTTGCATATATTGGTCTTTTAGAAACCATACATCAATAAAATCTCAACCAAAATTTAGGAAATATCAACTAAGAAACTATAAAATTTCAAGTAAATAAGCATGATAATAGTTTATTAAAATGGTAATAAGCAAAAGACAAGATCCTGCCATCATAATTGATAACATAATTGAAAGCATAATTAGTTAGCGTTCATCACAACATAAGAAAAAAATGATAGAAAGACGAAGTTCTCAATGAAACAGTACTATCTAATATCTAAAGTACTAATATTTAATCACTATCATCATAACATAATTCATCTTCAGAATCATCATCTTTATTCAAATGAAGATACTCATCATCATCCTCAAAATCACTTTCCTCCTCATTTACAAGTAATGGAGCCTTTCCCTTTACCTTAGAACTTGAAGCATTGGTGCCCTTTTTCTTTCCTTCCCTAGTATTATAAGCATTCTCTTCAGCTCCAATAGCCTTATCAACATCAAGCCATGTCAAGTCATCATCTGAATTTACTTTCTCTTACTCATCATCATCGCTATCAAAATCCAAGCTGCCCATCAACCACTCATTGGCTTCATCCACCTCATGTAATGATATAGGATCAATACGATCACGGTTTTCATGTCTACGATTAAGTGCTTGTTTGTACTTCACAAAAACCAGATCATTCAAATTTTTTTTATCAAGTATGTTTCTCTTTTTACTATGAACCTAAAATACAAATGTGGTACTTTGACATAATTTATCAAATAATAACAAAGAAAAAATAAAGAGTAAAACTTTATTTTGAAGATAAGAAAACATATCTCTTACATGCTAAAAAATGATCCAATTACGTTCAGCACTTTAGTAGCAAACCTTGTCAGATTTGGAGTTGAAGTTCCATATAAATCCCACCATTCGGCTTTATTTCAAGTTAAAGAAAGACCAAAAATTAATAACTTAATATAAAGAAAGTAACTTAACAGAGATAAATGAGCCTAATGATAACTATGAAAGTGTAAAAGCCAAAAAGAGAACAATTAAGTAAGGTTTGATAACCTGGTGATTTTTTATCTCTATGATGGATTGCAAATTTATGTCCAAAGAGGCATGAAGCATTTTTGTAGATTGACAATTGATCAATGATTAGCTCCTTTTCCGTTTCACACTTTACCAACCTATCAATGGTATCAAACAAACCTTTAGCAATCTCTTCAATTGTGTCAAGTTCATGTTTGTAGAAATATTCAGGGTTAAGAAAATAGGCAGCAACATGTAAGGGTCGATGAAGTTGAATGTCACATCTCATGTTTATCATTTCAAACACTTTCTCGTATTTCTTTTCATCGCTGAAGGAGTTGGCAATGGCCTCTTTCGCTCTATCCATGGCTTCGTCAATATATCCCATGGTTGGTCTCTTCTCTCAATCAACCAATCTCAATACTTTCACCAAAGGGCCGAAGACCTTCAAAATATGAACAACATCTCTCCAAAATCTAACCCGCAACACAACTTTTTCACATGCTCTTTTACTTGCTGCTTCTCTTGTCCATTTGCTTTTGGTCCATTGTTCAGAAGTGAACATGCTTCTCAAATTTTGATTTGAGAATATTGAGGAGTTGAAGGGTTAAATAAGCAGTAGCAAATCTTGTAACATCAACCCTAACAAGCTCTTTTTGTCCAATGAATCTCCTTAACATGTTCACTAAACCTGGTCGAATATAAATGTAACTATTTAGCCCCATTGCACTTCTTAATGTACGTTTAAATTTGGGCAGCTTTCCAATATCTTCCAAGATCAAATCAATACAATGGTCAGCACATGGAGGCCAATACATATTAGGCCTCTTTACCATAAAAAGATCACGTAGACAAACATTAACAAATAAATGAGCAACTGTCTACTGATATTATCAGTAGGATGTGCACAAATTGAATACAAACATATAATTCACTTTTGATTATTTATACAGATTATGAAAAAGTAAAAAACAAAGAATACTAATAATTGACTAACTTTCACATATAATTCTGCCACATATAATTGAATTATGCCACATATTTTGATTATATATACAGATTACGAAAAAGTGAAAAATAGAGAATGCTAATAACTGACCAGCTTTCATGTATAATTCTACCACATATAATTGAATTATGCTACATATAATTCAATTTTGATTATATATACAGATTAAGTAAAAACTAATAACTTACCAGCTTTCACAATATTACCGCATTGTCAGTGATGAATTGGATTACATTTTCCTCTCCTACTTTTTCTATAATTTCATCAAATAGATAGTACATCATATTTACTGTCTTTGCTTCATTAGATGCATGCACTAACTCAAGAAAAACCGTTCCTCCTGGAGAATTTACTAAGAAATTTATTAATGTTCTATTCTTTTTGTCTATCTAACCATCTGCCATGATGGAGCATCCAAATCTTGCCCATTCAGTTCTGTATACATCCAACATTTCATTCACATCCACCACTTTTTTAAAAATGGAACTCGCACTTCATGATAAGATGGTGGTTTCATTCCACAGCCGTATTGTCCAATTGCCTCAATCATAACTGCAAAGCTCGGATATTTTACAGCATTAAAAGGGTTTGAAGCATTATACATCCATCAGCTAATTTCCACACAAGCTTGATTTTGCATCTCTTTCTTGCAAGCATCGTTAATTGTTGTTTGCTTCATCTTTACATCCTTTCGGCTACTCACAACCTTTGGAACAAAAGGGTAAAACAAATACAGTGGACCCTTTACTTTTTGCCTTTTCAGTGGTGGTATATTTGATCCTTGCTTATGTGGTTTTGAGGATACTTCAACTACATCATCTTCATCATTGCTCAAATTTTCAACTAGGTCATAATCTAGAATAGATAAAGAATCAACACGCACAGACTTCCTTTTCATATAACTGTCAATTTTCAAACGCACACTAGGTGGAACTTTTTTACAAGGTCTCACATTCTTGTGCCCTCCCACAAGATGTTGTTTAGCTCGAAATATCCCACCTCTGGTAATTTTTTCACAAAAATTACATTTAAGGTCATTCTTGTAATTTTCCTTCACCAATGAAACATAATTCCATCCCGGGTCCTTACTACCATTTTTGAATTCGTTTGGGTGAGATGAACCAGCCCCACTAGCATACATCATCTTGATTGCTGCTTTATGAGATGAATTTATTGAAGAAAAATGGTGAGAAAGAGGGAATATAGAAAGGCTATAGTGAGAAAGAAGGAACATAGAACGATTATGATCTCGTGAATTTTAGTAAACTACCGAATATAGAAAGGTTGTAAAAGAGAAAGGAGATGAAAATAGCGGCTGTAAAAGAAAAATGAGTTGAACTGAAGATGAAAAATTAATGAGGGAATATAGAAAGGCTGTTGAGACCCACAGAGTATGAAATGGTTGTGGTCTTGTGGATTTTAGTAAACTATTGAATATAGAAAGGCTGTAAAAGATAAAGGAGATGAAGATAGCGGCTGTAAAAGAGAAAAGAGTTGAAAATGATAATTTGATGCTTTTTTAGTCCACCAAATCAATATAAAATAACCCTAAATCAATTGATGGATCAGATTGAATCACTCAACAATAGGTGGATAGCTTAGATTGAATCACTTAATAATAGATGGATGGCTTAGATTGAATCACTTAACATAGATGGACAACCCTGATTAAAAGACTTAAAAATAGATGGACGACTATGATTAAATCCAAGGTAAAACACTAAATAATGGCCAACTATCCAAGAGGCACGCCTTTTGGACACCACCCCGCCTGTTATATGTTGAGGCACCAGGGGTGGCGCCCTAAGTCAGGCGCGCCTTTAACAACTATGCTTTCATGGGACAAATTCGATTTCGTGGGCACCTCGAAAGCAACATATTGTTTCCCGCTCTTTAATTGAGGCAAAATATCGAGCCTTTGCACCACCTCAGAATTAGCTTGCTCGGCATGCTTCTCATTGATATTCGGTTTCCCTTGGCTACCAATCCAGTTTTGTGGTGTGATAACTTAAGTGTGACTTTTTTACAACCATTTTCATAACCGCACAAAACATCATGAATTGGACTTTCAATCTATTCATGAATGTGTTTCCTCGAAACAACTTTTGGTACAACACATTTCCACTGATGATCAGGTTGCAGACATCTTCACTAAACCATTATTGAGTTTGCGGTTTTTTATTTCTTCGTGACTTGGCAATGATTCCCACCCACACTCAACTTGAGGGGGGGGGGGATGCTAGAATATATTCCTAGTTTGGATTTTATTGTTTGATATTCTTGTAAAGACATGTATAATAAAAAGGTCTACTATGTAATTGTGTATAATCAGAAAACCCTAAGAATATAAATACAATGCATCTCCCTTGTTTGTGTTGAGATGGCAGTTCGGATCAAATACTATAAATTACTTGTAAGAAATCTTTTTTTCATATTTTAGGTAAGATTATAAATCAACCTGTATTATATATACCTTCATGCAATTTATCTTCATCACACTAGCTATGATATATAGGCCTCTTTCTTATCGTTATCTTTTGTCTTTTTTTTTCTATATGAAAATTGCCGTGATGATAAAGTTTAAAGAAAGAAATTAAAGTCAACCGATGATTTTCTAGGATCGATCATCACAAAAGTATCTTAGTTTATTGTGAGACATTTTGTTATGCTTCAAGTTTTGATTACATTGGCAAAAGCTGTATTAAAGGCACATTTTAAAAGACTTGATTCTATTTTTATACTCTAAAAGATGAGAAGACAACTTAGATATATATTGATTGAAAAATATATCAGTAAACAAAGAGAAATCATACTTAGATAGTCAAAAAACAAAGTCACCATCGAAAGATCCATAAGTAAGATACATGAAAAACGTTTATCAAAATTTACATGAAAAAATGTTCATCAAAAGATCTATATAGACACCCATTGACACCATGAAATCTCTACCTTCCATCTTATTTTTATTTTATGGTGGAGATTTAACTACTCAAAAATGAATGGTGGAAATTGTAAGGTGTAAACGAGTGTCAAATAAGCTAATGTCAATATAGAATTACCATTATTCCAAATAGTTGCTTTGATTCATAAATTGGAATTCATAGAATATGTCGATATATCAAAAGAATAGGGTGTTTTAAACTATAAGCCCAATTTTGAATGGGCCAAAAGTCTTATGGGCTAACTTACTAGCAAAATGTCACCAAATTTCTGACTTCTCAGTTAGACCTGTTTCTGAGTGAGAGTACTTCACAACCATTCTGATGCCGTAATATATAGGTTAGACTTGATTAACTTTTTTAGAAGTTTGTCATGTCGATTAAATCTTGCATAATATATGAGTTGGAATTGAGTTTGGTTTGACATTCCATCATCACATCATCTACGCTCTTTTTTAATGTAATATAAATTTTTATACATATGCTGAATTTGGGCATTAAGCTAGTGTAAAACCTTAGATAAAGATTTTCTAAATTTGATAAGTAATTATTTGTAAATTTCAGTCAATTTCAATCATATGGCTAAGATTGAATTTTAATTATTCACGTGGAATTAAATTTCAACTATTAAAACTGCATAAATGATTAAAATTGATTGAAATTTATAACTGTACCAAGAATCCTTTGATGTAATACTATTACGGTAAAATTATATATGAACTATTTATATTTTAACAATATTTAAACTAGAACTTATATATTTGTTCTATTATTATAATATTTAATATAGAGTAAACCTTAATTCAGCCTAAATCAGAAAAAAATTTAGACAGAAAGCTTGAGAGGGAATAAAAATTATATGTGAACACCCGATAGCTGGGAGCTTCGAGCACTGTGAGAGTCTAGGATGCGTTATGTGTGTGGTCACAAAATTTTTGTCCTGCCCAGTACAAATTCACTAAAGTCTCTTTTAGTTGGTGGAATAGTTTAGAATGTAATATAATAGAAAATGAATGAAAAAAAAAAGAGTTTTTGTCTAGAATCCGACATTGGAGGAATGACTATTCATAGTTAGTAGAAGAATCATGGAATAGCTATTCTTCTTTGAAATGAAGGAATAGTTATTTTGTAATTCCTAAAATAACTAGGAATATGTATTCCTTCCGATGTCGAAGTTTAGGCAAACACTTGCATATATTCTATTTTACCAACCAAACGAGCCATGAATGTTTTAAACACGAGAAAATCAGCTATGCTTGTACATCTACTCATGTATGCACTATTGAATGCAGGATGAAATTTTAAGCTGTGAAAATTTCAACCCGCAGCTTAAACCCACCAATGCCCCCAAGAGGGTATGATGATGATCTAGGACTGCCATTTTCGGTTACTGTATCGTTCGCCATATAGAAATCCAGTCATATACGTAACAATGAAAAGGGTTGTGATTTCTTGAAATAAGGGCTTGTTTGCAGTTACTGCTGCTGCTATTCCTTTTTCTTTGCATAAACAAGTTTATAACTTCAGTTCCATGACATAATAGAGACAATATTGCTTTAGATTTGTATATAATCTATTGTCTTCTTCTTTATCTAGCATTAACATAGCATACGAAGAGCAAACGGCGCTACATACCTACATCCAATACTTTCAGACATCATAGGATTCACGAATTCGTTTTTGTAATGAACATTCTTTGGAGAATGTAATCCAGTTCAGGATAAAGGAGTATCCCATGTTTTCCCATTCCGGGAATGCCTGCCCATTTTCTTAGCCTGCCGCTTCTCTGAATTTAACATTAGATTATGAGAAGCATAAAATCGTTGAACATCCAACATGAAAGAACGAATATATATAAAAAGCAAATAAATGGAAGATAAGATGTAGTACCTAATTTTCTTTTCGCTTCTGACTTGGCAAAGAACTCTCTCCATTCATCAGTTAGAACAAAAATTGGCTCATCATCATCATCCTCCTCTTCATCCTTGTTATCTAATTCATTCTGCTTAGGCTCTTCTTCAGCCAGCCTAGTAGTTGCATACATAGTTGTTAAATCGAGAATCGAAATCCAAATTTTGTGAATCGAATCATAAGATTCAGTTTGTAGTCATAAAATTATAGAAATATAGCATTTAAAATGTTCAACTAATAGCAATGATTAAAATTTAGTTTAGATACAAGTCAAAATGAGTCATTTTCCACTTTTCCTAAATTAGAGACTAATTTTTAAAGCAAATAGAGATTCCTCTCAATTCAGTTAACAACAGTTCCACCCCCTAGTCGCTGGAGCTGTCGTCAAAGTAATTCGTGTTGATTCGTCAATCCATTGTTGGTTCTAGACTTCACCTCACTTTAGAGAGTGATAAGTAGAGTGATAAACTTCGAAGAGTATGATTCTACCATGTTTCAACTTTTTTTAATATAGTTCATGAATCGGCCGAATCATTAGAATCGTAAGAGATTCAAATCGATTTTGGGGTGAATCAAATCGTAAGATTCGTATCGAGAATCGTAAGATTCTAATAACTATGGTTGTGTAACATTAGACGATAAATTTATCGACTACAACTTGAGAAAATAACTACATTTAAGCTCCCATAGATTCTAAGAACACAAACAACACATGAATTTTTTTAGAACTGAAATTCCGGATTTGCTTGAAACATTAAGCAGCACTATGAGCGCTCAACGTCCCCATCTTAACTACTACTTGAAAACCATATCAAATGAAGTAATCCCAGTATGTCAACTTTTCAAAATCTTGAATGAAAGTAGTTCTTTCAATCAATTTGAATAACTGCAAAACGATACAACAACAGCACTGGCTTCAAGAAAATTCTTATGATTTCTATGTTCATATACTAAATTAAATTCAGAGGAAAGCTTCCATAAACTGTACAAATGTGTCGGCTATCTCAGTTGGATCAAAATTACAGTGTCTATAGACTATAGGTGACCGACAATAGCAATATCAATCTCAATTTTACCACAACTTCCATGACAAGAAACAGCAGCTAAAGTTACTATTCTATGGTATAATCAGTAAAAACTAATTTTTATATACCAATTAAAAACCCTAATTCATTGAAGCCACAGAATGAAAGTTTTACACGAAAGATAGCAATTGTTGAGGTAAAAACCATAGAAAGGAATGAAAAACTAAGAAAATAATGTATGGAACTGGATTGTGAACTTACCGTGGGATAGAAGCAGGACAGTGACTGTAAGAAATACGCTGCAAATGCAAATTCAAGTCAATTTGAGATGCAGGATAATAGTTATACTGTGGATATTGTAAAGGAAGCGGCACAATGTTATTGCAGTGGTGGTGGGGACAGAAGGGATGATGGTGACGGTGATGGTGATGGTGATGGTGGTGGGAGTGGCGGCAGATGTGGTGGTGGTGTGAGCATGGCCGGAATCTGATTGAGGAGTCCATTGAAGAGGTTAAAACACGGATTTCTTCCATCACTATTTGTAGTATAAATTGGGCCTTAAGCCCAAACGGTAACGGAGTTTGTCCAAAAGCTTTGTTTGAAGCAAATTGAAGATCAAATGAAACCAATAAAGTATTTAGTTTTCTTTTTTTTTTGGAAAATATCTGTGGCGGACACATGGGTGAAATTGCAAAGTGAACTGGAGATTGACACACAATTGAGAAAATCAATTTATTTATTTCCTATTTATCAAGGTAAAAGTGTGTTTAAAGTAAAAGAATGTGACTAATTTCAATCATCATTAAAACTTGTGTGCATCAGTATTCACTTATAAAAATCTTCCACTCTCTCTAAACTCTCTCAGGAAAATCTCACCATTTTCTTCTATTAGTTTTCTTTGGCTGAGTTTCTACTTTCTACTGCATCAAATTTTTAAATCAACTCTTTTTCATGTTTAAAATCAAATTCAAACACATTTTGGTCGTTTCTCAAGTAAAAAAAAAGCAAATTCTGATTAACATGCATGGATTCGGGAAATCAGCATCTTATATAATTGAATTTTCGTCATAATTTGTTTCATTTAGTTACTAATTCAAATCAAAGTGTCAAAACTTTGATTAATGTCAATCCAAAATAGATTCTAAACTTTCCACCAACTTGGACAAGGTAGGTGCACCAATAATCCAATATACAGTATACCACAGTATTATACTAATGTATTGTCGACATTTTTTTAAGTAATGTGGAGGTTGGTGAAAGTTTGACAAATAAAATAGTCTGTCAATTATGGCTTTTGTTTGAAATTTTCTTATTGTGGTCCGACTTTTGAAGCCTGCGTCATTAGATAATGGACACATTTGCAATCTTGCTCAGCTATTAATCGTGAAATGATGCAGAACATATATGGTCCCTAAATCACATTAGAATCTAGTATGTTGTTCATTTCAATAATGCACATTAAACTTATGCAAATTAAGTACCATCAACATATGTTTTAATTTGGGCTCACTTCAACTAAAATTTACATGTAATAAATAATTATAATCATACAAGTGTAAGTTCAAATTGATATATTTTTTTAAAATAACCGCACACTTATACCCCACATAAAGCACGCGAATGATGCTAACCTTGCAGTTTATACGACTTTTATACCAATCATAAAGCACGAACATCGTTGTGAAACAAGGTATACGTGTGTTTTTGTAAATATTCTCTCAAACCTTAAACTATTAGTATATAGCGCATGGTATGCACTTGTGGAGAATCTTACAAGCAAGTTAGGATTATAAGCAAGTATACAACTCACATCTTTGCAACAGCTTTTATTTTATGCAGTATAAAGATGTATATATGTGCGAAAATATATTATGCTAAAAATATGTCCATACGTATCTTGTTATAAGAAAAAGATGTGAAAATATAAATGGTGAATATAAAGATAAAAACAATTTACTTATCTTTTATAAAAAGGATTTATGCTAGTATATATAAATTTTGAGAGATTTGTCAAATACACGAAAAGTATTTTATTTTTTTGACATATTTTTTTTATAAAATTTAGGTTCTACAAATCTTTAATTTTACAAAATTCAAAAGGAATAATATTTTTTCCTTTACATGAAAGAAGAAATTTTTTCCTTATACTCTTTTTATGTTCACTTTGTCAACCGTTGTAACTACATTTTCCCTCTTATTTAGTTTGAATTTCACAACTTCAAACGTCCATATCTTACAAATCGTTGATTTTTTCGAATCGTCGCTTTAAAATATTTTGATCGTCTTAATTTTATCTTTAAAATGTCACACTTAAATTTTTTCGATAAAAATAATGTTTCGTAATCTTATACATGGTATAATTGTGGTATAATGCTCATATTTACTGAATTTTCATGAAGACATTATACATGGTATAAGAGTTGTACACCATAAATATCATAACATGAAGGCCTTAAACTTTGGCATGAAAGGTCTTATATAATATATTTATATAGTATATCCCCATCTATGTTTACAACAGAATCCACTTTCCAACAAAAAAATAACTTCTCGCAGTCTTATACATAGTATATAGTGATATGTTTATTTTTATTGCTTTTGCATGAAAACGTTATGCATTATATAAGAGATAAAATGCATTATATCATTCTTATATCATGTATAATGTCTTCATGAAAAAGATAATAAAAACATATATCATACCACTATTATACAATGTATAATATTGCGATACATTATAATTTTTTCGAAAGTGCATATCATATGAAAGATATCTCAAATCCTCGATCCGAAAAAATTAACGATTTGTAAGGTATGAACGTTTGAAGTTGCGAAATCAAATTAAATAGGAGAGAATATAATTACAGGGATAATCAACGTTGTCTGAAAAAAATAGTAAAAGAAAAAGTATAATCTAATTAACTGATAAAGTTAATAACACTTCAATATAGAATCTTAATTTTTTCCAAGTATACGATTTGATTATCCAAAAACAAAAAAAGTAAAGCTCGGGTAAATTTCAAAAGGATTGGTGTTTGGCCTAACCCAATATAGGAACGGCCTTTCCACCCAATTCTCGATTGGCAGCCGAGCAACCATACCAAAGCAAAACTATCCCTTTTTATCGCGTTCCACTTTCACTAGTAGAAAATCGGGAAAGAAGACAATAAAAATGGCAGAAACGCTATAAATGGGGGAAGATGGTAAAGATGAGATCCCGCGCTCAGATTGTATTATTTCGAAAATTGCAAATCGTCAAGTTGTAACAGGGGATTCTGGGTTCGGGTCCCACTTGTCGATGAGGCCACCCTCTTCCCTATAAATTGAAAGGATCCACAAATTCCCCTACTCACCGCCTGCCCTACGTTCTTCACCCTCTCTTTCCTTCTTCTTTTGTTTAAACTTTTGCAGCTCAGAGTTTCTCATTGATTCATTCATTGCTGGGTCTTGATTCTTTTTCTGTTTCGTATTAGATTTAGTTTGCTTGCCACCGGGGCGGCGGCGCACCTCTGTTTTTTTTCTGCATCTTGGTGCTCTGTGGATTTCCTTTTCTTATTGTTTTCGGTATTCCTGATTTGTTTGGTCATTGCGAGATTTGATCTTTGGTTAAGTTTGTTGTTGATTTTGGGATCCGGCGATTTGCGGTGTGTCAATGGGGGCTTTGGATGAGGGGCATTACCACGTGGAGCTTGAAAATGGAATGAAATTGGATGGCCTTGATTTAGGGATTGAACAGCAAACTGAGACTTCAGCTATTGAAAATGCTGTGAGAGTTCTATTGCAAGGTCTTGGTGAAAATGTTAACAGAGAAGGCCTAAAAAAGACTCCACTTCGTGTTGCCAAGGCCATGCTTTATGGTACTAAAGGTACATACTGAATTCAAATCTATTGCTTATATTCTCTTTTGGGTTTTTCTTCTTCAATGATAGATTATCTTAATATTGGTGTTTTACTGCTCTCTCTTGTTTTTGTAATTGCTAATTGCTATGTTGATGATGCCCAGTGATTTGGTTGTTCTGCTTCTATATGTTCTAGTAAATATAATTCAGCCTGTTGGTTTAAAAAATGATTGCTTTTTCTTGAAAAAACAAAAAGGAAATTTGGTGGAATATGGTTGTCTTTTCTAGCTATGGCTGGCTTCCACTTTTGGCCTAAAGTCTTTGGTTTGCTCTTTCTTTTATTGTCTGTTAAATTCTGTTGGATTAGTTGAAGTGAAAATTTCACCTTTTACATTGATGAGTTGCATTCACACTAGGTCCTTTTCAACTGTATTGAATTTAATGTAATTCATGACAGCACGGACCAATTGAAATGAAAATAAGTTAAAAAGCACATGCCATAATGTGATTTAGTAATTGCATAGTAACACTAAAATTCGAAATATCTCATGTTTTGGCCTTGTATTCCGAACTTTGAAAGTGAAGCTTAGATAGCAGTGTATGCTTGCTTGTTATTGTGTTAAAGAACAATGGTTCTTGTTGGAAATTGACTTTAGAATCTGTTATGTAGTTGGAATATACAATAAATAAGAATTAGATTATGGTTAAGATAAAGAATTAGATTTTATTTAGATTTTATTGTTTTGGATAATATTTAAGAGTTGTGATATAGTAGTTTATGTTTTTTTTTCTGTAAATATGTCAATAACACTCCATATCATGATTGTTCCATTTGAATATTCTTTGAAAATTTCATTTTTCTTCCAATATGTTTCATGATGGGAGTGATTTCATCGGTGTATACATCTCTGTTATTTATCAGGCTATAAAGAAAGTGCTGACGACATAGTCCAAAGTGCTTTGTTCCCAGAAGCTGGATTGGATACTTCCGTGGGCCATGCTGGCGGAGCAGGAGGGCTCGTAATTGTTCGAGATCTCGATTTATTCTCCTACTGCGAATCCTGCTTGCTTCCTTTTCAGGTCAAGTGCCATGTCGGCTACGTCCCGTCCGGTCAAAGGGTTGTTGGGCTAAGCAAGCTCTCTCGAGTTGCCGATGTCTATGCAAAGCGACTCCAAGACCCACAGCGCCTCGCCAACGAAATCTGCTCAGCTCTGCAAGACGGGATTTCGCCAGCTGGCGTTGCCGTCCTACTTCACTGCATGCACATCCATTTCCCCGATCTGGAGTCCTTCTTACTCGACTTGAACCACCAGGGATGGGTGAAAACGGCGGTCCGGTCAGGTTCGGGAGTTTTCGAAGACGAAAATGCTGACACGTGGCCCGATTTTCTTAGTCTCTTGACGCTCAGGGGTATAGATGTAAATTACACGAAAGACCCTTTAAAGCAATTTTGGTGTCCTTCGAAATTTCCGTCCAAGATGGAATCGCCGAACCCGAGAATGGTCAGCGCCGTTGCTTCCATTCTCACGTCAATAGGAGAAGATCCAACGAGGAAAGAGCTGGTCGAAACACCAAGCCGTTTCGTGAAGTGGTTGATGAACTTCCAGACTACAAATCTAGGAATCAAGTTCAACAATTTCGGCTATGGCAACGGGAAAGTCAACCAGAACAAAGAACAAATGCATTCCGAGCTTAACTTATCGCTTTGGTCGCAGTGCGAGCACCATTTACTGCCTTTCTATGGTGTTGTACATATCGGCTACTTCCCTGCCGAAGGATTTAACAACCCCGTACCGAAATCTCTTTTACAGTCAATAGTACATTTTTACGGTTTTAAGCTCCAAGTGCAGGAAAGACTTACAAAGCAAATCGCGGAAACGGTTACGTCGTTGTTGAGCGAAGATGTGATTGTAGTTGTGGAGGCGAATCATACTTGCATGATTTCGAGAGGTATAGAGAAGTGTGGAAGTAGTACTGCCACTATTGCTGTGCTTGGTCGATTTGCTGAGGATTCTTCTGCAAGGGCCAAGTTTCTGCAAAGCATTCCAACAAGCAATTCTGGTGCATCTTTACTATACTAATTCATTGTTTTTTCAGGAATAGTTCAAGTCATTTGTCCGTATTTATTGAACAACGGATTAATTCATTTGAATAACTGGAACAGATACTGGTGTTTTGCTAAAGGTTTATGTGCTTGTAGCGTGGGAGTGTGAGAATAAAAGAAATAATATAAGATTCAGCATGTGAAAGTTTGTGTTTCTGTTTGCTTACTTTCTATAGTACATGGCTTCAAAATGAGTTCGAATTGATATCAAGATATGCATTCCGGTTATATGCTCAATAATATTTATTTTTTGGTAATATATGCTTGAAAAATATATGAATGAGCAAAAAAAGCATTAAATTGATATAATCCAAATTTAAACAAACCAGTAAAACAGCAGGTGATTAGAGTATAAATTTATAATAGTAATAAATCACTCAGAACCCAAATTCTAGTCTGACCACAAATGCCTGATGGAATGCCAATCAACATCGACATCCGATTCAGAGGCGAGATGTAAAAGCTTCTGTATGATGGAAATAATTACGACCCCAATGATGACAAGAAAATATGAAAGGGCAAATAGAGATGCCTGAAATCTGGAAACCTGCAACAAATTAGCTCACTGCATAAGCTTATCAAATAATTCGCCATCGTGACTGCATTTCAAATACTTGGTAAATTCTTGAAAACCAGAACTTCAGAGGTGAAGAAAACAAACCTTTATGGGAAAAATTGAGTCTTTAGGAGGCAGGTTTTGGTCAGCATGCTCAAGGGAATAACGAAGCATGTCGATTATCATCAATTCAGTCACTGGATCAGCGCATTCTGTGTGCAAAATTGATTTCCATTGATCTTCCAACTCAAATCATCAATTAATGAATACAAAGCAGTGAGTCTTGAAAAGAATGTCACTAAGAGGGATCACCTGGAATATCAAAAATTTGCTGAGCTGGCGGAACGCCTAGCAGCTCCCCCAGATAGACACGAACACGAGCACGGTCAGGAAGTGAGATTAGGTCTCCATGTGTGACAACAACAACTGGTTTATCATCTGCAATGTAATAAAAATAAAGAATCAACAAGTGACAGAAAAGAAAGCACAGAAGCGAAGATGTTAAGGAATTTCCTTATACCTCTAAATGATAAATATGGACAGTTAAAACTTGTAGAAATCGTCTGTTCATATTGTTTCCTTTCACCAACTTCATTTTCCATCGATTTCAGAATTTCAAGCCCGCTAACTACGTATATTACGAAATCGACCATCCTTGTCTCTCTAGACCAGCTGCCATTCCTACGAGCTTTTTTCTTTAGTTTGGCCCTCAAACTCGAATCATCTGATTGCCTAGAGAAGTAGTGGAAGGGATTAAAAAACGAACATTTAATGTCTAGAAAACAATTCTCGGCTAAAATTCAAACCTGATGACGAGTTCTCCATGATTAACACCTTTTGTGATCCAATGTTTCAGCATTTCAATGTTGTCAGAAACGTCACAAGACAAGCTGCGGGTGTCATAGAGGCAGAAAGAAGTCGAGCCTCTCGGGATCTTATATTCATGAAGAAAGTAGGTCCCTTCTCCAAGGGAAGAATTATCTGCAAAGAAGAACAACAATGAGAACCAAATTCATTATAACAGGATTTAAAGTAAAGCAGTTAATGAACAAAAGCAATCAACACACATGATACTTGTGCTCTTTCGGGTGTGAATTTGTCTTGTTCGAACACCTTTGATATTCTATTGACTAGACTGCTTTTTCCAGATCCTTTAGGGCCAACCAGCAAGAAAGTAGTAGTTTCTGGAACATTGTAGTCTTTCAATGTCATTCCACCCACCTTCTCAGTCCATCCACCTGGCTTATAACTACAGAATTATAGACCAGTTAGCCAAAAAATCAGACACATATATGATTTCATGCTACAACATCACAACTTCCACATATAAGTGATTATATCCACTAAATAGATGCATTAGTTGATTGATTGATACAAAAAAATAAAATCAGTTCAATTTCTGTAAATTCCTAAGTATCTGATATAGTGATTCTCGAAATTTTTCTTCAACATGAAATCCAAGTAAAACCAGCCTTCTATGTAAGATGTCATGTATATGCATAAGACATATTTTGATGTATACAAAACAAATCAATCAGAAGATTCCATGAAACTCCTAATTTTAGCATCCATGCAGTCATGCACAAACTAAGAACATATCATTAGCAATATTTCAGTATATTTTTTGCATAAATTGAAAAAGGAGTACCTCAATAGATTAGATTTAGCCTCCTTCAAATTCTGAGTTCTGCTTGACATCTGATCATAACTCTGCAGCACTTCCTTATAAGCATTGTATTCCTTCCTCCGATTGGCTTCCAATTCCAAAGAAGCTGAAGAAATTCGAGGACCTATTTCGCACAATCCTTCAAAATCCATATCACCTTCTCCATTCAGAGTATCCTGCTTAACTTTTCCGATCAACTCATCCCTAATCAATATACAAGCATAACTAGACTGATTAAACAAAAACTCTACGGACAACACAACAGAATCAACAAACAAATATGAAGATTTTATTTGCGATGAAATTGCAGAAAAGTGAAAACCTGGAAAGAAACGGGAGAGCAGCTGGCGAAGACGATTCTTGTACAACTGAGGATTCTTCATCTGCGTCAACAATGAAAAATAAATTGGAGAAAAGGAGATGATTTTTGCAGTTGTGATTAATAAATAAAAATAGGAAGAGAAGTACCTGAAGTGAGAGTGAAAGGAGTAAAAAGATCACCGCCCATGTTTGTAATTCTGGATTCTAATCAAGGTGGATCACTGGAATATGAGATATTAATGGAGTATTTGTATTATCATGTTTTCTTGTTAATTAAGGAGTCTTAACAGGAGTAAAAAGATTTTAAAATTTTGGAATTTGTTTTATGTGTTAATTTCTATTAATTTTAACCATTAAATTTTAAGGGATGAGATTTAATTCTATCATATAGATTTCGCAAAAAAAATGAAATTCAAATTTAATCATTAAAATTAAATGATTGAAGTTAAAAAAATTATAAATGTACTACCTATCAAAATTATTGTAAGAGTATTTGCATTTTTTACAAAATAACTATCATGTTATCTTTTATTAATAATAGATTAAATTTCAAGTATCTTTTTGGATAATATAAACAAAGTAACTGCACAACATATTTTTCACTATAATGTTATTTTGACATATTTGGTATATAAAAATTTATTATTAAAGATTTAATAAGTTTTTTCTAAGTTATAATTCCATAAACAAAATAGTATTTGTTGTGCTAAAAACACAATGAGTTAATTAGAACCAAAAAAAAAATCTCTTGCTGTAAATTTTAAAAAACACTTTAAATTATTTTAACAATTTTTATGCTCGAAATATGATAAAACTGTTAAAAATTTTATACGATATGTTCTTGACAATATGAGTCTGAACTAAACACTTCTCTTAAGAGTCTACAAATTTTATCCATTTTCAATTTTACATTTTCAAAGTGTTATTATCATTTAATAGGAGTTTTCACATTAAAGATAGTCGTAAATTAAAATTAGTTTCTCGTCCCACAAAAGAATAATATATCTTGGATATTTATTATTTACAAAATTTACAAAAAAATATAGCAAATATAATTAAATGATACTGCCTTCATTTCAAAATAACGATCGTTTATCAATACTAAGACGATATTAATTAAAATGATAAAAATATTTAATTACCCGTATAATTTTTGCTAATTTGAAAGTAGATTGGATACTCTATTCTTTTTGTTATTTCCAATATACATTAAATAAGGGTAAAATAAATAAAATTTTTTAAAAAATGCATTGAAATCATATAACGACATTTATTTTGAAATTTTTCTAAAATTTTAAAAAACAGTTATTTTGAAATAAAAGCAATAGTTTATCATTTTTTTTATACATTCATACTTAAATTTGATCATTACAGTTATAAAATTCCTTAAACGCACATCAAACAAATAAATAATAGAGTTTATTGCATAATCGAAATGAAAATGAACCTCATGTAAAAAGGTCAAAATTGTTATATTTAAAACAATAATCACATTTGGGATCATTAAGATGTAACCATAAATAATCTGCCGATTAATTGCAGTGTAAAATTAATTTACAAATCAGGTATACTAATAACACCTCGCAGAAATCAAAATAATGTGCCTAAACATTTCAGTCTACAAAATTTACTCAACCAATGTTATACTTTTCAACACTACATGCTTATATCTCCTCGCTAATTAAATATAATACCCTACTAATTCATCACTTTCACTTTAACATCTCGTCCCCACAAGGCGGACGTCTTAAGTTAGTACAAACAACTCAAAACCACCCTTCAATAAACCTGAAATAAAAAAAAAAATAAAATAAAGTTAGTTTTTCTGACCTAAATGCATAAAATCAGTAAAATACTATAGCCAGGTGTTTTCTACGGTGACAAAGTTATCATTACTTTGCACTTTATAACCATTAGATCAATTTTCACATCCTTGATCTAATGGTTAAAAAAGACAAAGTAATGATAACTTTGTCCAAAACAAAATCACCATAGAATTTGCCCTATAGTCATATTCACACCTCAACAAATGCATCCCGCAGCACAAAACCCGTGTTTTACGAATCAGTTGCCAAGCGGACCGATAGGAAAAAACACTGACAATTTACATCAGTAAGGAATGACATAAGGCCGAGCCGTAATATCCAAAGACTCTATTTGAATAGCCTCAGCCCATACTTGGTGTGTTTTTTCAATCCTCAACTTATTTGGCTGCAATTTGGTACTGCTAAAAAGCCATTCTTGGTCATCCAAATCGCACCATTCCTCCATTTTCGGTACGGAAAGTATTTGGCTGAGATGTTTCGTGTCGGGGTGTGGAGCCTTGGAAATGCTTCCCCCGTTCTCTTTAGCAGCTTTTGATAATTTTAGTGACCCAATTTCGGGTTGGTGCGATGGTATAGGGCCGTTGATCTTTTGTTCCTTGTTAACCACCACTACTTGGTTGTTACCTAACCGCGGCTCAGGTGTTAGCTCGACCGTGGTCCAGTATGGCTCTAGTTTTTTTCCGTTTTCGACACCCGGTTCCTTGAAAGACGAGTTCCTTGGGAGTTTATTGAGCCGACTCCCGTTATCTGCGGAAAAGTAAAAAACAAAAACATCGAACGAAAATTTAGACCTATTCTATCAAATTCCTCAACCAGCCAAATCAAATCCACACAATTGGAATATGAAATATACAACGCGAGTTATCAGTGGATACTTGAACTTGTCCCAAAAAAAATTACTACCCCTTTAACTTTCAGAGAGTGACCTCGTAGATTTTAAAAAATGCATCACTTTACTCCCCCTCAACACCACTGTCAGTTTATGACTGGGGAGGGGAATTTAAAAAAAATGACATCTTTGAAAAATCAAACTACCCATAAGCTGACACCTGGCGTTAATGGGAGTTGAGAGAGTTAGGGGTCGGTTACTTTAAGAGTTCAGGGGGCAGTAGATCTTTTGGAACAGATTCAGGTACTCAATGATGCATTTTGCTAGGTAGTTAGATATTGATATCTGTAAGTAAATACAAGGAAAGGACTCACCAAGTAAAAACCCATTTCTCTCGGGCTCCTTGCGCTTGCCAAGATTTGCCTCAGCAGGGCTCGCAAAGCTTGAATTTATCGATTCGGGCGGTGACTTGATATTTCGAAAATCTAACGAGTCCTTGCTACTTTCGACGACTTTTTCATTTAGCTTCAATTTGTCTTTACTTGGTTCGAAAATCTCCTTGGCTTTAGCCTTCTTTTCCTCTTCTTTACCCATGTCTTTATCCTTCGATTTTTTAACCTTTTCTCGCTCTTTATATCTGAGTTTTTCACCCTTATCCTCGGATTCCTTATGTTCGCTCTTCTCGACATTCTTCTTTTGCTCCAATTTGACGATTCCTTCCACTCTTTTAACCAAGCCAGGGAAGTTTTGTTGACCAAATGTTTTTTCCAAAGCCCTAGCGTCGTTTTTCCCATTGACTTTTCTCTCATCTCCAATAATATTCCGAACTTCATCTTTTTTACTTCTCTCAACCACCATTGGTACTGCAATTTCTCCAACTTTGTGGACCATTTGGCTGCTACTCGATGCTCTGTCTTCATTTCGAATTCTTTTGGCCAATTCTTGCAAATGCAAAGAGTTGTTTTCTGCATTGTTTGAACTGAGCTTTTCGCCGTTCCGTGGCTTCACTTCAGGTTTTTTCTCGTTGTTTTTGCGTTTATCGGTACTACTGTCTCGTTCCTTGTCTTTGGGCTTCTCCTTTCGGTCTCCTTTGTCTTTGTCTTTGTCTTTGTGTTTTTCCTTGCTTCTATCTTTGTCCTGTTTCTCTTTACGGTCTCTCTTTTCTTTCTCCTTCTTGTCCTTCTTTTGCTTCTTCTCCTTGTGCTTCTCCTAAACAAACAATCTTATTTATAGCACAACTTATCGCCAAACGACTCAGAATTATATGCGGGACAATTCACAGAACAGGTTTAATACTAAATTTCCAGGTCTACTTACTAAAGTATAAGGAGTTGTAAACGTACAAATAACCACGGCAACACATATTCAAGAAAAAATATGACACGTTTTTAGAAGCCATAATAGATACCGTCTTCATTTTCTCCAGGTAAACTTGGCAACTAAGTTATGACATTAATCAAAACCAACAACAACAAGAAACGGCCAAATTGAGAGCTACTTTTGTAGTGTGTGATGAATACAAAAATACAATGCCAATTTATACAACCACTGGTGAGGATAGAAAATAACAATACATCAATTATATATAACAGCAAAGGTTTGTCTGAAGGAATTTCCAAAATTGGCTTCGAATTTGTCGCAGATTGGTATTTTCATAATCAAGATAAAATGCAGATTGAAAAAAAATCTAGCCGCGAAGCTTAATAATTTTAAATAGAAAGTGTCAATGTGCTCAAAGGTACAGCTTATAAAACTTCCAAAAGAACCTCTTTTTTGCTTAAAGCAACAAAAGAATGAAAACCAGTTAAATTAGTTCATATTAGTAAACTCCAAACACCGTATAATGTAGAAGTCATAAAGGACAACAATAACTTAGTTTAAGCTTTAAATTAATGAAAAAAAGAGAACCAACATTTTGACAAAAAAAATTCTAGCATATGAAACTTACATGAGCAAAACCAAGAATGGAACAAGAGTGCAAAAATACACATTAACAGCATGGGATATTTCGATAATTATCATCCAGAAATAGGAAAAGACAATTAAGTCCTTCGTAAGAATACTAAAGCTAGTTGAATGCATTTCACTTACTATAAAACAGCTTACATCCTAACACCATTCTTCTATTGTACTTTTACAACAACTTAAGTGCACATGAAGTAGCCCATAAAGAACAAAAAGTAGCATCATCTAAACTATTCTAGATGAAACTTAGTCCCTAATATTTCGGACTACCTTGCAGCATCATCCACAAAGAAATAAAAGATTGTGCAATCAAAGTAGAAGCACTTAAAAAAAAACATATGCAATAATAGGACAGCCAAAGACTAGGGATAAACCGATAAAAATGTGTCTGCTCAACATAAAAACTAACAATACGCATTTTAGTACGAGAATACTATAGTAAAGTTCCTCACAGCTCATCCTAAGACCTTATCATAGCCCCTAACTCGAAAATGAAGCAGCCAATAATGCAAAAGATTAAGCAATGGCCAAACTGAAACTAGCAAATGACGTAAGTGGCAACTGAAAAGATTATATATATGAACCTTTATTAGCAAGTCAGTATAATCATTCCTGGCCTTCTCATATCCTGGAGGCGGAAATGGGAAGCAGCGAGACATTGCGGGAAAAGTCAAAGTGGGGTTTATAAGCAGCGAAAATAACTTCAAGTTTCATAAACTGTTGTTCCAACTCAGCAACAGGCCACAAACTTTGCTCTTGCCCATGCTTCATATCCTTCCAATCATTTCCAGCTTTAATTTAAGTTCATTCTCATCAACAAAAGCTCCGATTTCGAATTCCCAATACAGAAGCTGCTCTAGTTCCACAATTTTTTTAACTTAATACACTAGTACAAGTATCAAAGCTCAATTCTACTGCACCTAACTATAAATTAGCTTCAAGAACTGAAATTCAAAGCAATTTGATCCTTTGAGTATATCCAATCCTGTTGGTAAGCAAAAACGAATATCAAGAACTCCCCAGAATCAACAAGAAAGACGCATAATGCAAAGCACTAATAAGGCGATAAACCACCTCGTATAGCTATAGGCTTCTAAGCAGCTCCTCTTTTGTGGCCAAACAGGAAATTTATCTCTCAGATTCAATGTGCGTGTCGGAGCTGATCCCAAGACCTCTAATTTCGTGGGAAATTGTATCTAAAACTAGTTCCAATCAGCGAATTTCTTTATTTACAGTGTGAACTTTCTGATCATAACCCCAATTCTCCAAAAACCTTAATCAGGGCTGAATCAGGTGACGATCCGATCAAACCCTAGAAGAAAAGGAAGAAACAAAAGGATGTCAAGCGAAACACCAGCTTAAACAATAAAAACCCTAATTTCCAAAAACCATCATTGAACACACTAAAGGTCTCAAACGGCAGTCAATATATTTGTTGTGGGATTAAGAAAAGTAAGATAAAAGAGCTAGCTTTAATGGAGCTTCAAAACCAAGATTTCCCATAAAAACAGAGGGAGAATAACTGAAAGTTCGCGATAAAAAATTGGAAGTAGACAATGTATAAGGAGATGGGTAAGATCTCAAGAAATGAAAAGAAACAAGCATTGAAAGTGATTCTCTCTATCCTTTCCCTGTATAAATATACCTTTGATGTAGTGTTTGTATGTAATCTATAAAAGGGTTCGTATGAGTGTAATCAGATCTTCAATTTAGAGGGATTTTGTTGTGTGTTGAGAAGGGAATAAAGGGCGTCTCTATTTTTCTTCTCTCTGTTAAAGATTGTATCTTTGATCAATCTTTGTAAGAAAACCCCAAAAGGGCAGGGAGAGAAAAATTTAAGCAATGGTGGGCAAAGGGTATTTATAAAAAGAGGAGAGAGAGACGTGTCAAAAGGAAGACTCCAGATCAAGAGAGAGAAACTAAGTGGATAGGAATTGGGCAAATGGGTTAAGGTTTTGGTCCTCTTGTTTGCTGTCCTTTTTCACCTTGTTCTTTTTCTCTTCCATATTTCACCATGTAGTTTTTCCATGGATTACACTTCTCAATAGAGTCTCGGCCCATATTGATGCCCTTAATCACAACTATAGGCTCAATTCTAAAAGACTACCTACCTAAAGAAAAGAAAAAATTAGCCTAAGAAATGCTATTGAAATGCTACAACCTTTTGTTTCCACAAAATGGCACAATCCTTTATTGTAGGGTGAATAATTGCAACATTATGAGATTTGTAGTGATACATTAATATTTGTTGTATTTCGTCAATATAATTAATACTTTATTATGATTTGTTTTGATCCAACTACTAAAATTTTATCATTTTTAAATCTTATGTCGACTAAATTTCCCTTTTTATTCTTATCACATTTAGTTTGTTATTTTATGCTATGAACATTATTCATTCAATTCATTTGTGTGAACTTTCTTGTCAAAGTTTGTTTTGGCATATTAGTGTGCACTTTTAAGAAGATTGACGAGGGAGCAAGCTTGACCCAGATGACAATAGGGAATAAATAGAAGGGGCATTTTGAATAATGAAGCAACTCTATAGGTGAAAAATTCGAAATTCGGCCATTAAGATGTGAAAGGAAAAAAGACAATGAAACTAATAATCATTATTTCTCATAGCAAGCTAAAAGATATCTTGAACTTGGTTAACTCAATAAAATGAAACATAAATCTGGCCATTATAAATCGAATGACAATGTTATGTAAATTCGACGAACGGATGTGCGTATCTTAAAATGCATCAATGACATTATTATAACGGGATTGCATATTCTCTACAAGCTCCTAGGTGCTGAAAGTTTCTTGCCTGCCTCTCCTTTAAAATGATATAAAAAAGGGAAACTATTATAATTCATCAACTGATATCAAGGCCCATTAAAAGCCCAAATAAGCACGCTTTAGCCCAAAATCAAGACTCCACAGTCAAACTACGCCTCGGCATAACCACTCGCTTAAACCACTTCGGCATAGCAGCAAGGCCGATTCCTAGATGTACAGCGAAATGCCTTCAGGGCTACCCACCGCGTTTAAGCTGAAGTGGCATCGGCAAAACCCATGCTGATCCGGCACACTCCTTATCTCTCCTCTGTCGCATCAAATACAAACCTGACTAGCAGGGATGAATCATTTAATGCTCAGTTGGCTGAAAAGACCCTCAAGCGGCTTGTTGATTTCCCCGGGCAGTGGCTATCCCTTGGTGTGTAGGTATTTGGAGTGTGAGGTACCTGAGGTTAATGACGCCTTCAGATTCGATAATGAGTGGGCGCCCTAGGATTATGTTGTATGCCAACGGGATGTTTACAATAAGGAATTCAACTCGTGTCTTCCACCTAGGGCCATCATCTCCCAATGCAATGGATAAGTTCACTGAACCGCATACGCGCACGACGTGACCGCCTAGACTAATCAAGGCGCCTGATGGATAGCAAGGTGATTGGGGTTCCCTCCAATGGCCTCGTATACTCTTCTAGTCATTACGTTGACCGATCTGCCTGTGTCCACTAACATACGGCGCACCTGGTACCCTTTCACCATCATTTCGATCACCAATGCATCATTGTGTGGTGAAGGTTTCTTTTCCTGGGCAAAGGAGTAGCACTCTCGCTCCCTCTGTTTGTATTATCGTAATCGAATGCGTTCCCTCTCTTCCTCTTTTTCTAGGTGGTTCCTCCAGAAATCATATGTATCACTCCTCTGGGTGGACGCTCTTCGGCATTTCGACGTTGTTGGTGATTACTTGTTTCGGCGTCACGGCGAGGCGGTTGATAGCCTGCCCCCACATCTCGGCGAGGCGGTTGATAGCCTCGTTGTTCCTAGCGGGGGTTCCTCCCCCATTCCTCTCGCTGCCCCTCCCTCGGCGAGTGCTAGAGGAAATGGTTCAGCCAACCATCAACGGCCTTCCTGCTTAATTCGCGAGCTAGCTCTCTGCAGTCTTTAGTGTTATGGCCTTCGCTTTTATGGAAATCGCAGTAAGTCCCCGGCTTCCCCTTATATCTCATTTTAAGGGGGTACCTAATGTCCTCCCCATTTTTCTCGATCCACATCAGCACCTCCTTCCTCTTGGCATTGAACGGGGTAAATTCTTCCATCTCCCGCCTCGCCATTTCCGAGCGATAAGCTTGTCGACGCTTTGGTTCACGCTTCTCATAGTTTCATCGATTCGCAGGTTCCTCTCTTGCCGCAGCCTCGATTTGCTTCGTGTTTCTTTTATGAGTTTCCCATCGTACCCATTTCCAGGCTTTCTACATTAGTGTTGCCAATGTGGTGGGTCTTTCGGTAGAAATATCTTTTGCCAAGTCGGCACTTCGGCAGTTCCTGGCTAATGCTTCCGAGGCTATATCGATGTTGCAGTCCCTAATTTCGAGAGCCACTTTCTGGAATCTTTCCACGAAGTCGGCAAGGGACTCGTCTGACCTCTGTCGGACCATCTACAGATCCTGGACCGTTCGGCTAGGGGGGATGGATGTGACAAAGTAAAGGGCGAAGCTTTTGGTCATCATATCAAAGCCCGTTACGGACCCCGGCTTGAGGCTCTCAAACCAGTGGGTTGTAGGTGCCACTAAGGTTGTGGGGAATAGCTTGCACAGCATGGCATTTGTAGCGTCGGTCACCTCCATGCACGGGCGGAAATAGCGAACATGAGCAGTGGGGTCTCATATTCCAGAATATTCCCGTAGACGAGGCTATTTGAACCCCCTTAAGAATCTCTCTGCCCGTATGCGGGCGCATTAGGGCGATTATGTCTCAGCAATTTCTGGTAAGGCAGCCTCCATGCCCCTCTCAGCTAGGAGTGCGTCCACTCTTCTAGCTATAACAGCCTATAAATTCTCCTTCGTAAGTCGATGTTTCAGGGAGGTCTCTCGCCTAGATCCTGCCGAACTCCCCTTTCTATTCAAAGACTGCTTTGAGTGTGAAACTTCTTCCCCTATGCTGAAGCGATCTTTCTTCAAATTCCTCCTCTTCTCACCTTGTAGACTTTGTCTTGGTTTTTCCTTTAATTGCGGTGGTTCCTTCCTTCTCCTGTGTTTGCGAGCAGTGGTAAGTGTAATGTGAGTGGTCTCGACTGGTCGTAGATGGGGAGTTTTGCGAGGGTTGTTATGCCTCCAACTCATTTAATTGCCTTTCCCTACAAAGTTTCTAGAGCACTTCTTACTCCTCCTTTCGTGAGTACAAGATTTCATTTCATCATATTCTGCATAAGGGCCATGGCCGCATTTTGTTGTTCATTTTGCTTGATAAGCATGGCCACCATATCATACTTCTCACTTTCCTTCTCCTTTCTTCACATGTCTCCGGTCTTGATGAAGTATGCGTTCCCATCTGCACTGGGGGAACGGTGGTAACTGGGTTCGATGTTCCAGTCCTGTCCCCAAGCTCCGAAGTATCTAGGAACAAGACGGTTCCCGGAGTGAAAGGGGGTCTTGCTGGTTTGTTCGGGGGAGTAGTCATTGTTCAAGGTTGTCATCCACGCTCACCGCACCAATTTGATATCCTTTGTATGAGGTCTTCAGTACTCCACATCTGTAGGACCTGCAAAACAAGTCTCTGGCTAGAAGTGTTTCCGGTGAAGACCCTCCGATGCTCAAGTTAGCAATCTGGGAAAGGTGATAAAGGTGTAGTTTTTAGAGTAACAATTACCTCTTTAGTAGGAGATTGTCTTGCTATTTATAGAGATCTATGTAATGATAACCTGTTGGGTCTGCCCGCAAGCTGTGCGCAGGTGGTAAGCCGCTTGAGGGTCTTTTCAGCTGATTGAGCATTAAATTATTCATCCCTGCCAGTCAGGTTTGTATTTAATGAGACAGAGGAGAGATAAGAAGCGCGCCGGATCAGCATGGGTTTTGCCGATATCACTTCGGCTCAAGCGCGGTGGGTAGCGCTGAAGGCATTTCGCTGTACATCTAGGAATCGGCCTTGCTGCTATGCCGAAGTGGTTTAAACGCGTGGTTATGTCGAGGCGTAGTTTGACTGTGGAGTCTTGATTTTGGGTTAAGGCGTGCTTATTTGGGCCTTTATGGAGTCCTGATTTTGGGCTAAGGCGTGCTTATTTGGGCCTTTAATTAAAGGCCCAAATAAGTACGCCTTAGCCCAAAATCAAGACTCCACAGTCAAACTACGCCTCGACATAACCACGCGCTTAAACCACTTTGGCATAGCAGCAAGGTCGATTCCTAGATGTACAGCGAAATGCCTTCAGCATTACCCACCGCGCTTGAGCCGAAGTGGCATCGGCAAAACTCATGCTGATCCGGCGCGCTCCTTATCTCTCCTCTGTCGCATTAAATACAAACCTGACTGCAGGAATGAATCATTTAATGCTCAGTCAGCTGAAAAGACCCTCAAGCGGCTTGCCACCTGCGCACAGCTTGCAGGCGGACCCCACAGGTCATCATTACATAAATCCCTATAAATAGCAAGACATTCTCCCGCTAAAGAGGTAACTATTACTCTAAAAACTACACCTTTATCACCTTTCCTAGATCGCTAACTTGAGCATCGGAGGGTCTTCGCCGGAAATACTTCCGGTCGGAGACTTGTTTTGCAAGTCCTATAGACGTAGAGTACTGAAGACCTCATACGAAGGATATCATCAACTACTAATGATAATCTGGGGTCATTTCTTTATAGAAGTAAAAATCCTTTCAAGGATTTTTGAATGACAAATCATTACCATTTTGCGAGATACTTGAGCTAAAAAGTATACCCTAAAAAATAACAATAGGTTGAAAGAGGGTAATCAGTTAAATAAACATAAAATGAGAAGGTAAGTTTATCATCATTTTGGACGGAAAGTGAAGATTTTTAATGGAATGAGGTATTAGTTGATTGAAAGCAAAATACAAGATTTTAATTATATTCTCAAAATATAAGGAGGTGGCAGCCTATCGGTACAAATCTCGGGGAGGTTATAATTATTTACCTTTTATTTCATTTGCGGTTGTTATCCTCTAATGGAGTATTTAACAAAATCTACAATGTTTTCTCTCCACCGATATTCTCAATTTTCCATTCCCTAAATCCAACTCTATTGCCCAAATTCCATTCCCCAAACTCCATTTCGCAAGATCTAAAATGTTTTCTCTTCATTCATATTCCCCGTATTTCAATTCCCCAAATAAGAATCCCTTGCAATAATATTTTATTATCAGGATATCAATTTCTACAAATAAATACTAACAAAAAGATTAACAAATAATAAAAAAACACAAAAATAATAATAGAATATTGATTTCCTAAACACGGGGTATCCATGTATTAAGACAAGTCCAATCATTTTGAAAAATTATCCAAAATGAGGAATGAATATGAAGAATGATCAAGTCCAACCATTCTCCATATGGTATAAACTAAAATGGCAATCTTCGAATATGGGGAATAGTTTAAAATATATTACTTTCTTTATTGTTTTTAGCTTCTTGTTTTGTTAGTTTAATAATAAAATATTATTCTTTTAATGTAAATTTGATTTGGAAAATGGTGAAGATTTTAGAGAAAAAACATTGTAGACACCGCATAATGGGATTTGGGGAATGGATAATAAGAAAAATGGTTAGACTTGCTCTTAAAGGATACCATATGTAGAATGGTTGGATTGTCATATTCCCCATTTTCATTCCTCGTTTTGTCAAATTCCCTACTATTGAGAATGATTGGATTTGATCTGAATTGCGCTAAAAAATAATATTTTATTATTATATTAACTAAAATAATAAAATTGCAAAAATAATAAAAATAAAATATAACAAACAAAAAGGAACCAATATTTTATTATATTTCCTAAAATAGAGATCCCTGTATAAAAAGAAATTCATTTTCGGAAGATATTAAGATTCTTTGCATTTATTCTTTATTTAGGAGAAACATTGGATTTGTTCTTAGACAATTCAAACATTTCCTATATAGTATCTCCCTAAAATGAAAGTTCCATCTATAAGAATTCCCATTTTAGGAAATATAAAATATTTTTTTTTATTTTAGTTAATATAATAATAAATAATATATTGTTATTTAAGAAAATCTAATGTAGGGAATGGATAACGGAGAATATGAGTAGAGAGAAAAATGTATATTCAATGGAGTTTGAGGAATAAAATATATGAAATATGGTTGGATTTAGAAGATGACTTAGATTTTATTCTATTTAGTTTCGATACCGCCAAAATAGTGAAAATTAGGGTGATGATATTTGTCGCCTCTTTTTACACTTATCACCTCTCATAATTCTTTTCACATCCTTTATTTTATTTATAAAAAAATATTATTTATTACCTTTTTGATGCTTACCGTCTCCTGAAATTATTTATTTGCCCTTTATTTTATTTATAAAAAGTTATATTTCATCTAAGTGATTTTAAATAAAAAAATTAATACATAAAATATTTAAAAGAAATTACTAAATCAGTTACTATCATTATAATTATCATTGTTATTATGTGTAACGAAATTACAAGTAAAAATAAAAAATGAAATTCTAACAAATAAGGGTTATTTTTTTATTTACCATATTTTCTTTTTAAAATTTAGGCTCTACAAATCTATTATTTTGCAAAACTAAAAAATTAAAAATCTTTTTTTTCTTTTACATAAAAAGGATAAATATTTTTTCCTTCTACCTTTTTTTAAGTTGACTTTGTCAACCCTTATAACTATCTCCTCTTTCTTATTTATTTTGAATTTTGCAACTTCAAACGTTTATATCTCAAAAATCGTTGATTTTTTTGAATCAACGCTTTAAAATATTGTGTTCGTCTTAATTTTATCTTGAAAATGACATACACTTTGTTTTTTCAAAAAAAAAAAAAATGTTTCGCAATCTTATACAGTGTATAATTGTGGTATAATGCCCTTTTACTGCATTTTCATGAAGGCTTTATAAATGGTGTAAAATTGTATAATGAATTTATATAGATTTTTTTCTCCTTTATGTTCATAATATGATCGATTTCCCCATAAAAATCATGATATGAAGAACTTAAACCTGATATGAAAGCTCTTATGCATGGTATAATAGTGGTTATTATTACAACAAAACTCACTTCTAGTAAAAAAAAATTTGTCATAGTGTTATACATTGTATAATAGTTGTATAATACCTGTTTTTACTGCTTTTTCATGAAGGCTTTATACATGATATAAAAGTGGTATAATGTATTCTATATATTCTTTTTTAAATAACATTATACTACTCTTATACATTGTATAAAGTCTTCATGAAAAATTATGATTTTTATTATACAGCTATTATACTATGTTTAAGATTGCGATAAATTTTTTATTTTTTCGAAAAATTCAAAGTGTATGTCATTTTAAAGATAAAATTAAAACGAAGAAAATATTTCAAAGCGTCGATTCAAAAAAATTAACGGTTTATGAGATATGGAGGTTTGAAGTTTCAAAATTCAAATTAGATAGAAGAGATAATGTAATTATAAGGAATAAGGGTAAAAACAAAAAAAAATCTAATGAAATGGCAAAGTGAATATTAATTTTTCATTATTGTAAAAGCAATAAAATCTAATTTTTTTGGATATATGGTTTAATTAGCCAACAAATAATTGTATTATTTGAGTTTGTATTATATCTAATTTGAAATTTCTCATATATTTGGTGTTTGCTATCATGGAACTTTTCTCATTCATTAACATTTAATTTCATCTATGAAACCAATAATGAATTTTCAATGAAGTCATGTTTCGGTAAATGGTGCATAAAAAAATTTGGTTTTTAATTTTATTTTAGGATTTTTGTTAATTCCTTTTTCAATTTATTCGTAATAGTATTATTTAATTATTCTTTAAGGTTTGTATTTTTGTTATTATTAATATATTTATTTTTATTTACATTAATTAAAACTAATTTTTATCCGAAAAGACATTCTCCGTATTCTTAAAATATAAATATAACATTGATTTTATTGATATTAAAAACATTTTGATCATCGTAAAGGGCTTCAAGTATGAAAAAAGGCGTCAAATTGCGATCCGGTCAATTTTTTCATAAGTGCCTTCATTTTAAAACAATATATATTTTCCATTTGAAGAAGTTCTCATAAAGTTAATTTGCATCAAATTGATTTTAGCTTGAGAAAATTTGATCACAGCATATGAAATAGGGTATACGAATTTCACGTTTATTTAAGAAATAAATTGAAGATAATTTTACACTCATATTGCACTTTTATCATGGCTTCTATCCCATATAATTTTTTTTCTTAATTAATTATTTTCTCACATTGGTTTTAAAATACCCATCATTATTATTTAGAATAAAGGACAAATTTAGAATGCTAAAACACAAATTTCAAAGAATAAAACCAACTAAAAGCAACAGCATTACCCCAATTACCTACCAAGGCCCAATTACCTACCAAGATTCCCTATGATAACAATGAGGCTATAAGTTTAAAGAAGTGAAGAAAATAAATCAAACGAGTATATAAATCCTCAAGAGTTGAGGAAAAGATGTATTAAAGTACTTTGGTACTTGAGAACAAAAGCATGTTGACATGTACAAACTTCTGCGAGACACAGCTGAGTGCATTGGGCATCATTTGCAAGAATGGAACCAAGAAAAATGGCTAACTTTACATATCAAATAGTATAAATCACAGATTATTTATTTATAAACCAACAATCACCCCTACAAGTCAAGTCAGTGAGTCAGTCAACGGTAATGGGTCTGTTGAAGTGGGGAAGACATTGCCAATAACGGACAATCTAACATATTTGCACACCCCGTCGATTGGGGACCAACCGACTGATGAGGAATTGAACTGCGAAAACAAAGTTGCGCATCTCTCATTCAACCGCAATCAAATACGAAATAGTTCCCTCCCCTATAATTCTGTCAAATCGAGACAAGTTTACAGAAAAGTTACCTGAATGACAATGACAATGGTGGCTCAACCGATGGCATTCCGTTTTGATTGGAAGATAGCAATGACCAAAAAACTGCAATAATAATCCATTTCCATGTTAATATTGAGATTGTACATTATAAGCTAAAAATTTTGCCAAATTATTCAAGGGTAAACTTTTTGGAGAAAAATCATTGAATTTGTTCCACTAATCTATACACACACATTTAGGAATTTGTTTTTTTCAGTGATTGAAGAGGAATTGTAAATACAATTTAGAATTTATATAATTTGGAGGCAAATCCTACTTTAATGGGGAGGAGATATATATGTATGGTAACAAATACCTGACTGTTTTTGGTGATCTCTGAAATCAGAGCAGAACAGAATATCCTGACATGAAATAATTCATAAAATCTCAGCACACGTAATTTTTTGTTCCATTTAATGGAAGAAAGAATGTATACAAATTTAATGTAACACAATAGAGAAAAATAGATCATGGAAGCAAAGATTGAATCTATCAAACTCACCTCTCCCATGTCTTGAGAGTCGTTATGTACTGTCTCTGCAGAAATTTAATCACACAAATTATCAGATGAATCATAAAAACGAACATTGAAATGGAAAAAATCATATTTAATGGTAAAACACTATACATATTCAAAAGAACGATAAATTTTAATTCTCTATAAATGCAAATCCACAAGTCAAGAAAATTTCAAAATACTATGCTTTGCAACGTCAACATTATTATGCCAGAGCAGGAAACATAGCTATGCTTAGTAATTTACCCAAGCTTGAAATACTGGGCTTCACTGCCAATGTCAAGCCAAGAAAACAATCATCGGGTTCACCGCCAAAACCCCATAGATTTAGCTCAAGATTTGGCTCTGATCCTGCTGAATAACATCACATACAGGAGAGTTCATGAATAATCAAAAAAAATATTACGAAAATTGTAACTAAGGAATGGGATAATGACGAAATTTACCTATATTGTTGAGCCTTAGCTCAAGCGGATCTCGGATTGGATAGGGGACCCACATAGCCACCTGTCCAAAACATATTAGTATTCGATTCTTGCATAAATACAAGTACAAATTCCACGAGGGAGCAAATATATACATGGAAAAATGGGTGTTGCAGCGATTGTTCAGCAGTTGGTCTCTTCAATGGGTCCCACGAACATAATCCCTATGAAAGCAAGATAACGAAATTCAGGAAACGAAGTTCAAATTCGTTTAACAGTATTTCGTAACAGATGTGGCGGTAAAAGTTACTAGAAGCACACCCACCATTATCAGATCAATGGCTTCCAAGCTAGCATTGGGAATAATGTCCGAAAGGTTTGCAGGCAATATCTAGCAAAAGTAAAATTATAAAAATTAATAACAATGGTTACGACAAGATCAAAGATAAAACCGGTGGCTCTTTTTGAATAACTTGCCTCTGAATAACAAACATTCATCAATCGAGAGACATTAGTTGCCCCGGGAAATGTATTCCAATCAGGTGAACCAAGCACGCAACATATCTTGTATAACTGATCGATTTCACTGCCCATTGTGAATCAAATTCATTAGTGATAATTTCGCAATAATCTGCACTGCAATGAAATTACTCGTGGCATGCAAATTGCAAACTGCTACTTCACATGCACCTAGGTCTGAGCCAAGATCAACCGTAAATCTATCGATCATCAATTTAACAGGGAATCACATATATCTAAACAAAAAATTTAAGTTTTGATTTTGGTCGCATCCACCATTTCCTGCTGACTTGGCATGCATGCCATAGAAAGAGAAATGGAGTGGTGAAAAGATATCAATACCAGTTTTCTTTACTCAAAATGATGTAAGTCAAATTAAGTGCGTGAAGTTGAGTAAATATTATCATAATACCCCTAGTTATGAAGTAACATGCAAATATAACAGAATTGCTTATCAGTATTTAATCATGTGACTAGTGTCTACGTTTAAGGGAAACAATTGGACATTCTGAAACAGATAATAATATACATTTATATATTTCATGCCAGTGACATGCAAATAAGGACAATAACTACCACACCTTTCACCAGGGAAAATTGGGGACAGCGTGAATAGCTCAGCTAGTATTGCACCAACTGCCCACATATCTGCACATACTTTTTATTTTTAGTAACTGAAAAACTCTACAACAAATATTCCACAAAATCAACGCAAAAAAAATGGAACTGAAGTTAGATATCAGTTAGCATCAACTTGTTTGCACCATGCAAACACCATCAAGTTCATGTTTTAGTACAAAAGCATGCAAATACTTCCATCCATATTGGATAGTTTTCAGGACAGAACTCTGTAAAAACATAGATCAGTATTTATTTGTCACTGGATACATCAAAATAAGAAAGCTTTCCAGCACACTTAGAAACTTTTGTATGATAAACAAAATATTTCTCCAAGGAAACTGTTTAGACAGTAAGTAACAATGTGGAGCATGATAAGTTATTGAAAAAGAACTTGTTTTACTATCACGATTTCAAAAAATTGTCCAAGAATGAATGGGAAACCAAATACATGTAACTGACACAAATTAGACTAAGTCTTGGTTGTTGTTGTAATGATTTGAAATAATTGTATAGGACAAAACAACTAAATTGACTAATGTCACATATAAATAAAAATTCAATTGGAATTTCACAAGCAGACAAATCAGGCTAAAGAACCAAGTTGCCGGGAAAATAGAAAAGGATGGGCAAGAAAATAATTTTACCAACTGCAGGAGTGTAGGAAGAGGACTGCAATAAAACTTCGGGAGCTCGGTACCTGTAATATATTTAATTAACGACAGAACGAAAGCTAAACTACATTCACAAGGATGTTAAAAAAATTCAGCACGAAACATGCAAGCAAATACTGGTGCATAATAGATGATTAAAAAAGATGACTAACCATCGAGTAGAAACATATTCAGTATATGGAGGTGATGATGAAACTTCTCTAGCCAACCCAAAGTCAGCGATTTTAAGGACATTATTTGTAACCAGCAAGTTCTCTAAAGAATAAAAAAAATTTAGTTATGAATGAGAAAATATCAAATACATGAAAAAATGAAGATGAAAAAGATAGATCACATTCCACAAGTGAGATGCATAAAAGAGACGATAACAAGACAACCAAGAGTACCGGGTTTTAAATCTCGATGAAAATATCCATTCTTGTGCATGTGAACAAGTCCTTGCAGCACCTGAGACATTAAGCTCCGTATATCTTCCTCTGTGAAAGGTTTTTCCCGTTCTCTCATAATCTGATATAGATTGTATTCCTGTTTGAAAATATTGAAAACCAGCAACCAGCAGATAATATGAGAACATTTAGTCATTTACTGAGCCATCAAATCATTAAATATGTATGTATATCCATGCACAACTAGCAACACGCCAATATAAAAGATAATAGACTTCCAAACACGATATATTGATAGTTTATTCGTCTAGGAACCACAAATAGCCAGCGCAATCTTATTGGGGGTTATTTATCAACAAACCACTTATATAATTAGGCTTATTTTTACCTTAAGCATATATAAGAACCACTTACATTATTGTTTTTTTACAACTATTGACCTGTTAATAACAACATAGGCTGTCATTCTCATGGAAATTTTCCAAATAATGCACCTCCCCCAAAAATAAAATTGGTGAAAATGATCATGAAGAATCTCTCACCATGTATTCAAAAATAAAGAATAGCTCATTATTTTCTCTGACAACCTCTTGCAACTTTACAATATTGGGATGGTTCAGTTTACGAAGAGCCTGCATAAGCAATATTAATAATGGAAGTTAATTTAGGATATGCTATTAGAATAAGAGATTGATTATGCAAAGATCAGAATAATACATACTTTAACCTCTCTCAGGTTCATGCATTCTTCCCAGACATAGAACTTTCTTTTCATTTTCTTGACAGCGACCTAAAATTTGAGAGAAATAATGTTATTAAAAAGACTTAAGTGAAATAAGTGATTTCCACTTTACGTAAACCATACAACTAAAGACAGCATATTTTTTTCCTTTTTCTTTTACTAAGCTAAGTTCCAGCTTGATTTAAACTGATTAACGTTGAAATACTTCAATAACAAGTAACAACACAATGGACGATCTGACATGCTAAACCAAAACCCACCCTCAAATTTCTTCACTCTTTGAGTATCTATAGAAGTCGCCATTTTAATTTTTTTTGGCAAAAAATACATTGTGTAGTAGAAAAAGAAATGGAGTTAAGTTGACAGCTGAGTTGCTTCTGCTGTTCATCTCAATAGCCAAAAATTTAGTTCCAAGCACCGCAGACTTTGTCCTCTAACAAGTATCTACAAATTCACAATTACTCTTGACTTCAATTTAATGGATGGATGAAGCATAATTTTTCATGAAAGTGGGAAATCTCAAACCTTTAACTACTTGAGTCAAATTGTTAAGAGTAAGAAAGCAATACTTTTTCCTTTATGTTTACAATCCTTTGCAAGCCATATAAATGGAAGTGCAGAAATATGTCTGTATGTGTCATGATTCGGCATGCATTTTATTCTTATTCTCGATCCCTAACTATATCATTTTTTTAATAGAAAAAACCAGCATCCAGAATCCATCAATCAAATCATAAGTCCCTCATTTAATTAATGTATGCTTAAGTGTTCACTTAGGTTTACAGAAATTATCGACTAAAGTGTTTGGTCAGTTCATAGTTGAGCAAGAAGAAATTAATGTAGCCAGATTAGCCAGTGATCAATAGGAATGCGGGTTAGGTATTCTTTTTGGTAACAAAGGATTCAAACAACAAGCATGAACAATTTGCAAAAAATTAAATTGAAGAAATCATTAAAGTCACCTATTCAAAAAGCTACTTACTGTTTCATATGTTTCATAATTGATTGCCTTAAACACACTTCCACATGTACCATCACCAAGCTCTTCCAAAAGTTTGTATCTGAGGACAAGATAAGAAACAATAGTACAAGATTGGAAAACTCTAAAGGAGTGATATAAATGTAATATGATCACGAGAACTTCTAAAGTGTGCACCTTTCCATTATTGGATTACAGAAGATGACAATAAAAAACTTGTCAATGGACTTCCAAGAACCTCCTGATAAAGGTGGCTACTATGCCAACAGAGTGCGAGTAACTATATGTATGTGGTTTAGTGCTAAACTGTAGCTTGTTATATACAGCATTGACAGGAAACCAATTCTCATTGTAGGATAAATCAAACATCAACCGATTTATTATCAACATGCTTAGATGCAGCTTCTACGAGCTGCCACCAGCTGGTGTCATCTAAAAAAACAGTCTGTGACCAGTAGTCAGTACAAGTATGCCAGTATGTCAATCTGTTTCTTCAAAGTTACTTCCAGTAACGCCCATATGTCAGTAAACTATACCAAGCTGCCAAAAAAACAGTGAACGATATAAACTTGGACAGTTTCTTAGAACCCAGATTTTCATAAGAAATCTGTAATGAAAAGGATGCAGAAATAACCCTCAATGGAAGCTTGCGAATGTACAACAAACAGAACGCAACAAGACAGATTTTGAGATATGTAAGATCTATCAAATTACACAAAAAAATAATCTTTGATTTCTAATGGCCGAACAAAGGTAATTCATAGATTCACATACGCTCACCAAGAACATGTCTTATGAGCCCGATAAGACAGGAGATTGCACTGATATATATTTACGCTCACCAAGAAACTGTTACCCTCAAACATAGAAAATAAACGTGCAATTACAAACTCTTCGCAGCATCAAAATGAATTACATGACCTGATTCAACCCTACAAGGAAAAATATTCTTCAAATTGAAACAACAGATAAGTGATTGCACAAACAAAAAAATCCAATAGAGAAACAATAAAACAGATGCGAAGTAATACAATTTTATTGAGATCGCTGAGAAAAAAAACGCTGCCAACAAAGTTCAATACAAAATTTGAGTTTTCATTGTCGCTGAATAAACAGAAGACCCAAACAGAACTCTTCCCCCTCGATTTTGCGATCTCAGACTTAAACATCAAACCACATTTTAGGTTGCAAGAGATGTTAAGACTCTAGAAAAAGGAAATTGAGAAGAAAGCTCAAAGTAAACAGAAATACACACCGAAAAAGAAAAACGAAATCGAGATAGGTAAAAGCTCACCATGGATGTTAATGAAGGCAAATGAAAAACACCAGAGATCTAAAAATCAACATGCTTCGTCATTGCGCCAAGCGATTTCTTCAAAGAAAAGAAATGAAAAGAAGGTTGGAAGGAAGAGAGCAGAGAGAGAGAGAGAGAGAGAGATGGAGAGAATTAGATTACTGCCTCTACCATTTGAATGGATTCCGCAGAACAAGCAGAGGAGGAGAAACCAATGAAATTTAATATATAATACTATTTTATTTAAAAATTCTACTTTATTAGAAAACTATAAAATAATCCAGTTTTTTATTATTCAAATACATGGGTAAATTCCATTTAATTTTAATCATTTAGTTATAATAGTTAAAATTTAATTTCGTGTATGTGGATTTCACAAATAATTAAAATTTCATCGTAATCTTCAAATAATTGAAATTAATTGAAATTTACAAATATACTACTTCCCAGATTTAGAGAATACTGGATGATTTTTTCTTTCATGACAAATATTCAATCCACGAGTAAGTAATCCAAACTTATCGTACTGAAGAAATTCGGTGAAGAGGGTGATCCCTCCCAACCCAAATTGAGTCACGTTTTGATTTAAAGTTTTAAAAGTTGTTTTTGTGAAAGTAATGTCATGTTACCCCTGAAATTTATATATTCGCTTTGGTAGTTTATTTTCAACTTATTCGTAATGAGTTTGTCCAAATAAAAGATAAATAGTATTTTATTATATGCTTAAAAAAATTCTAATTTTTCTACAAATTCTTTTACAAAAAGTTTAAATCATTGATACTGAACTTCGGAGCACATCCTGATAGATACATCAACATAGAATAGATAAAAATACCATGTTGTGAGATAAAAATAACTTGCAACAAGAGTAAGAGAGACACAAAAAAACAATATCCAATCTACGATCTTTATTTTCGTAAGTTTTATCTTTGATTATTAGAGATCCACAACCATAAAAATCCTGGTTGAAAGAAAGATATGAAATGATCTTGCTTGAAAGAAAGATTTGTGAGCAAATAAGATGAAAAGATCAACAAGGAACTTATTATTAGATAGAGCTCAACCTAGTGATCAAATAATAGGTTGTTTGACAGTTAATCAACAATTGATGACAACAATAGCATAATGAAAGCTCGTTATTAGATATAGATTATTCAATACAAGAAAAGAAAAACTAGGCTCTACTTTCATGATGGTTCTCCGTAGTTCATTAAAGTATGGTACGGTATGGTATAGTACGATATGGTATTTAAAATTATGTATTTCGATAGATAGTATGTATGGTATGGTTTTTTAAAATTTTGTTTGATTTAGAAGAGAACCATGGAAAACTACCAAATATGTGATTCTATTTTCATGGTTCTTAGAACCATGAAAGAACCATACCATGAAAATAACCATAGAACCAAACAAGTGAATTTAAGTTTGAACCATACCATACCATGAATCAAACAAAGGCTTTAGAACCTATGATATGCCTAAAAGACAATTGCGAGAAGAAAGAAGAATGATCAAACATTCTTACTTCTCAAAGAAAAAACTAGTTTAAAGAATTAGAGTAGAAAGAAATCATATGAGTCTAAAGTTTTATTATAAATAAATTAAATGATAGTAATTCAATAGTTTATAGAATTTGTAAACATATGATAAGCTTGTAAATTAATGGGTAAATAAAAAAAATATACCTTGTGATTTGACTGTTTTGAAAAAAAAAATTGTGACATTTTTCTTTGTAAAAGAATGTCTGTGGTTTCAAAAATTTGTAAATCAAGAAAAAAATTTCATTAAAAATAGTAATATTTCATGAAGCATTTCAATAATTTAACTTTTATAGTTTAATTATGTTATTTAAGAATTATTTATCAATATATAATTTTCAAAAATTATTCATTTTAGCATATTATTTTTTAAAAATTGCTATCACATTTTAACTGAAAAATACATTTGTAATTCTTAAAAAAATTAATGTGTATTATATTATTATTAACTATACTATAAAATCTCTGTTAAAAAAGATTACACATTTTGTAACATAAGTTTAAATTAAAAATTATGTTTTTATTAACTTTGGAAACAACAATCACCCTTTCAAAAAATGAGATAAATTCCTTTTAAGAATAATGAAAAGATAGAATTTATCAAATGATCTCTTTCAATCATACTTGTTATGCAATTGCCATATAAGAATAATTGTGAATGATATTTATGTAGTATCAATCAATAGATATAATATAATTCACGCTAAAAATGTGTATAAATTCAATTTAAAATTGTTTTTTCATCATATAATAATTGTTATCTTAAAAATTCTTATTGTTTTCACATAAAACATGTTGATATAAGAAAAACAATTTATAACTCAATTTCATTAAATGTCAAATGCTCGTTAATATATAACAAGCATATTTCGAAATTACTTTTGTTTTAATAAATGTGAACTTTTATTTACCAATAATCAAATCGTAAAGATTAAATCCAGAAACTTACACTTCTTGATTTTATCTAACCGAGTGATAATCATCAAATATTATATCATCAATAGTTTTTTTTTTTTTTGAAAAACGTTTTCGATAAGATATTATTCTCTTATAATGTTTCAATTATCTTTTACCATTTTGAAGATAACAAATACAACCAACATCAATTAACTTTCAGTAACCTTAACACAAAATACAAATTATAATAAATAAATCTAAAACCATTTTCAAGAAATTCGGATTTAAAAGCTAGATGATTATCAATTGAAAAAACCTGTGTTTTGACAAATAGAACCAACATCAATTAACTTTCGTTTTTCTAATTTTATTTTATGAAATGTGAACAAAGAAAATGCTTGGTTGTGGTGGGGAATTGAGTGGTCCCCACTTTGATATGGCACAGCTTTTACATGGATTGGTTTACTAAACTGCCCCTTAACAACTTGCATCTAATTGGTTAAATTACCAGATTAGGCAAGATAACGCTGACGCAACCCATGATGATTGTGCAGCACGAGGAGGATTGAAACATCATTGAGTAAAAAGGTTATGGGCTTTATTGGAATTTCATTCCTTGGTTTTTATGGATTGGCGTGTAGTTGTGGATGATCCGATCCGGTTCAATATCGGGTTATTGACTTTGTGCATGGGAATTGAATACTCCGGTCTGGATCATTCACCGGTTTTTTTACTTTTGGGGATTTTGAAAATGTAACTGAGGTGGTACAGAACATTCATGCTTTCGCAGTCCGAGAGTGACACGTGTGAGAAATGAGATGATAAGGATTACTTTTTTTAATTTTAAATGACAAGAGGATAAGGTTGAATTTGTCGCAAGTGATTGTATTTATCTTATAGGATTTTAAATTACAAATGCATCAAGAGGAGCATAAGGCATATTAGTAGCATAATACCACGAGATGCATTTTTTAAAATGGTTTAACAGCAACATCAACATGAAATTCAATTCAACTTATTTTAATGCATTTATTTCAATTTTTAATTGTCTATTTATAATTATTAAAATCAACAAAATTTATCCCATTAAAATTTGTGTATCTTTTATTTGTTTAACCTAAATTTGGTTTTTTTTCAATTATCAACACATGATTTTTAGTGATACATACTTGGTCAAATCAAAGAGAAAATGTGAAAATATATTGATAATTTAAATTGATTAGATAAAGATTTCAACGAAATGATCAAAGATACAACTTGCACATAAAGATAGAAAGAGTATAAAATAATGTTAGAATTCGTTAAAAAATGTTTACACCCAAAGGTACTAAAACTCGTGTAACTTCCTAAATAACTACTATTTCTTCCGTTCGTTTGGTGATTTATGTTAAACAATTTTTATATTTATTTTGAAGATATAGAATTCATTATTAACAAAAAAATAATTAAAAATTTTACAACAAACCACTCCAACAATTGATATTATTATAGCCGAACACTACGAACCTATCTACAACAATTCTCTTGATTTTATGTAATATTAACATAGCATGATGTCACCCCCTCGAAGACAACGGCATAGCTCGTTTGTCCAATCGCTCGCTGGGGGAAATCTCACCTCGCTTCATCCACACATTACCGCTCATTCGTTCTTCTCTGTCCTCGTCTCAACTATGAGGCGGTTTCATGGACCAAGGGAAGCGTGATTGTCTCAATTGCTTCACCATACGACCATAAGATGGTGACCCCGTCTCGAGAATCGAGGCGGTGGCTATTTTAATGAAGGCTCCAGTTGCCACACAGATAACCACATCCTAGAATGAAGGAGTTGATAAAACTCAGACTTGGTCTCCCTTGATTCTAGGGATAACGATCCCATTTTAACCATTTCAAATCTCCTTGATTTAGGGGATTTGGCAGTCGCTATAAATGGAAAGAAGGAGCCTCCATAACAGGTTAATAACATTCTCTCTATTCATTTCTCTAATACAATATTCACATAAGAACTCTTCACCCTTACTGACTTAGGCATCGGAGGCACCCCCGGGGATAAAAGCCCCAACCCTTCTTGATCTTAACTCTGTTTTACAGGTGAAATTATACACAATCGGTACAACGTTTTCTGAAGTTCCACAACTTTCAAGTCAAATCTAGATTCGGAACTTTAAGTGGTGCGGTGAGCGTGGACCAAACTTACTTGCCCCGGCAGGAATTTTGGTTCGCAACACGTTTTCAGGCAGTTTGATAAGCGCCCAACAACAAACTACCGCTTCAACCCTTCAACGATTTCTCTTCTATTCATTTTTAATTATTTTTATCAATTTGTATTATCCAAGTCTAGTCGCGGTACCTACGTTTTCTCTTTTAAGTGTAGGAACGCCTACGCCAAATGGTAGAACTACACGACGACCCTCAACCATCGGACACCGGAGCCATCCAGGGCAGCCATGACGGACTCGTGGAAGCTAGAGCATCAGTTTCAACACCTCCGAGCAGCGCTCATAATGTAGTGGAGCAGATGTTGCGGATCTTTAGGGAATATAATATTCCCTCGAAGCAACAACAAATAATCAGAATCGGATTCGTGGAACAATACAAAGTTGATGCGGTCCCCCTACAAGAAATCCGAACGACGGCTCGTATCATCCCAACCTTGCCAAGGAGTTATTCCCGTCCTAAGAACGCAGGGTCGCTGATTCCGCCGCCTCAGAAGCACAAATCCTGGCCCCCACGGCTATAGCCCCACAAGCAACGCATACCATTCCCCAGCCGAGTATGGCCTCAAACCCTGCCATGCAGGCTCAAATGCTTGCAATGTATCAGAACTTTAATATGCCTGGCAGAAATACTTATTTCTCGGCCGGGGTGCCAACACCTCTGATGGGAATGCAAATGCCCTATTCCATGGGCATAACCCTGCCAACATGGGTGAACCCATGCGTGACATTGGGAAGCCTGCCGTAGGCGCTCTCTAGATCCGAGCCGGCTGACATTGTCAATAAAGGAGACAGTGATACAGAAATTGATCCCAAGCTTCTCGGAAGTATCAAGAAGTTACTGAAAGACCTAGCAGTCCCATATCAAGAGTCCTTGGTGGAAAAATGACTCTCACCCTTCACCAAAAAGATCCTAGGCGTACAGCTCAATCAGTACTTCATCACCCCAGTCTTCTCGAAGCTGTACGACAGGAGAGATAACCCAGTGGTACATGTAAGACACTACATAAATAGAACGGAAATGATGTACGCTCCGGAAGCCTACATATGTTGCTACTTTGAGCAAACATTAATCGGACCCGTCACTTACTGGTTCCACAAGCTGAAACCCAACTCCATTAGCTCTTGGGACCAGTTAAGTGAAGTCTTCTGCAAACACTTCCTCGGATCCACCCTCGGCCTCGTATGTGAGCCGGCAGCTGCATGAAGTCATCCAAGAACCAGACGAGTCACATAGATCTTACATCCACCGGTTCAATGAAGTCTGCATCAGCACGGACGATCTTGATTTCAGCACCGCAAAAGAAGCTCTCATTAGAGGAACGAGGAATGACAGGTTACGAATGGAGATCATCAAGAGGCGACCTGGGGACACAACTCAGATGATAGCCATGGCCAAAAGCATAATAGAAGTAGACGAAATGAACAGGTCTAGAAAGAATAAAGGGGTCAGCGAGATGAACAGCCCTCTCGAAGAAACAAAGGAGAGAAAAGATACCATCCATATAAACGGAATGCCCCGTGAGCCAGCAGGCCAGAACTGAACACTCAGCCAAATCCTAGTAGAAATAAAGAAGACCAATGAGAAGAAAAATGTGAGATTCCCCAAGGTACCAGAAGGCTAGACGGTGGGCAGGAACCCGGAAAGCTATTGTGAATTCCATCGAGCTAGGAGACATCACACAGATGATTGTCGGATGTTGGTTGAAGAAGTACATGCCCTCATTCGAGCAGGAAAATTCAGTCAATTCATGAAAGGAGTAACCAGAGAAGAAATGAGAGAAACCCCGCAATCGTCTCGACATGGAGACAATAAGGCGCAAAGGGTCAAAAGAACAATAATGGTAATCACGGGTGGCCCAGATTTCGAGCCCCCTCCTAAGAAGCAAAAGGCGGTGGACATTAGACCTGTTCGTTGGGCAGGTTGAGTCGGGTTTGGGTTTTTTTTACAAAAATCGCTAACCCAAGCCCGGCCCAAACCCATAAAGTAGATCAAAATATGTTTAAATTTTTAATATAATTGCATTGTTTACTTAAAATCTTTAATATTTAGTAAAATTTATTGTAATAAAGTATACAAATTTAATAGAATAAAATATAGGAACTTAAAATAATTATAAATTTAATGTATAAATATATAATAAATGAATAAAAATATTCGTCGGGCCGGGTTCGGGCCAGGCTTGGGTATTTATATAAAAACCAAACCCGGTCCATAAATCTTTGGGCTTCGACGGGCTCGGGCTAGGGCCGGGCTATTTTAAAAAATGAGCGTCCAAACTCGGCCCCTTGAAATGGGCTCAGGCCGAGCCGGGCGGGTACCCCGGCCTGCGAACAGGTCTAGTGGACATAACAGGCCGAGACGCTGACCTATTCAAAGATTGACAAAACCACTCATTGGTTAAAAGACCGCACACAAATCCTCTAATCATTCAGACGCTGACTGAAGGCTACATAGTGAAGAGGGCTTTGATTGACATCGGTAGTTCAGTCAACCTGATCACCAACACAGTTCTAAAATGACTAAATATTCACCACACTAGAATTCGGCCAAGCGAAAACCCATTGGTGGGAATCAGAGGCCAACTCATCCCGTCAACAGGACAAGTCACTCTAGAGGTGGAAGTAGGAGACAAAGATATAACCTGGAGAGGGGAAGTCGATTTCGTCATTGCTAATATCAGAGTCGGTTACAATATGATATTGGGATGTCCATTTATAATCAAGTCACACGCCATAATCTGTCTGGAGTATCTAACCCTATTGGTCCCAACCAAGAAAGGAACAGCAGTGGCGGTAGGAGACCCACAAAAAGCTCAAAAGGCTTATGTAACATCCATTCAAATAGAAATTGCCTCACTTGAAGCAGAGGATAGTGAAAGGGCTGAGCCGATAGAAGACTTGGAAATCCTAACCTTAGTAGAAGGTAAAGTGATCAAAATTGCCAAAGGCATGGAGAAAGATGCAAAGGTCTCCGTGGTAAGGGTGCTCAAAGAGCAGCAACATACCTTCTCGTGGTCAAGCGTGGACATCAAAGGCATCCGCCTCAAAGTCATGTGCCACAGCCTCAACATTGACTCATCGATTAGCCCGATCAAACAAAAGAAGCGCAAGCATGCCACAGAACTGCAAAAGGCAATCAAAGCAGAAATCAAAAAATTACTCGAGGCAGGCACATAAAAAAGGTGCATTACCCTGAATGGTTGGTAAACGTGGTGCTTGTCAGAAAACCCAACGATTCTTGGTGAATGTGTGTCGACTTCATAGACCTAAACAAAGCCTACCCTAAGGACAGTTACCCCCTATCCAATATAGATCAGCTCGTTACTTCAACAGCTGGATTCGCAATCTATTCCCTCCTAGACGCCAAAGCAGGATACCACCAAATACCAATGGATCCCAAGGATGAGGAAAAAACCACCTTCATCACATACGAAGGAACTTATTGTTATAAGGTGATGCCGTTCGGGTTGAAAAACGCTGGAGCCACATACCAAAGACTTGTAAATGAAATGTTCAAGGACCTAATTGGCGAAAATGTGAAAGTATATGTAGACAATATGATCGTAAAGAGCAAAGATGAAGCTAACCACGCAGCAGACACTGAGAAGGTGTTCAAGGTGCTTCAGAGATACTGCCTTAAATTAAACCTGGAAAAGTGTACCTTCGGAGTAAAAAGCGGTAAATTCTTGGGATTTCTTATATCAGAAAGGGAGATTGAGGCTAACTCAGAAAAGATCAAAACAACCATCAACATGACACCGCCTCGAACCTTGAATGAGGTACAATGCTTCAATGGAATGATTAATGCATTGGGGCGATTCATCTCCTTCTCTACCAAGAGATGCCTACCCTTCTTCAAGGCAATAAAACAAGACAAGGCCTTTACATGGGATAAATGCTGCTACCTCGTATTCGAAAATTTGAGAGAGTTCTTGGCATCCCCCCGTTACTCAGTCGTCCAATCCAAGGTGAACCTTTGTTCATATATTTATCTACAACTGATGAGGTGGTAGGAGCGGTCTTGGTCAGAGAAGAAAACAACCAACAACACCCCATCTACTACACAAGTAAGGTGTTGAAGAATGCCGAGCTGAAGTACCCCAGGATAAAAAAGTTACCTTAAGCTTGATCTCCGCCTCTGCCAGGTTCAGACCCTACTTCCAAGCGCACACCGTCACAGTATGGACTAGCTTCCCTCTCAAGAAAGTGCTACAAAGACCTGAGACTTTAGGAAGAATGGCCGAATGGGCAATAAGGTTAGGAGAGTTCGACATCCGCTTCAAAGGAAGAGCTGCCCTAAAAGCCCAAGTCTTGGCCGATTTTGTGGTAGAGTTTGCCAGTCTCGAGCCAACAGAGATAGTAAAGACCGAACTATGGATGGTTTATATTGACAGAGCTTCTTCTAGTGATGGAGCAGGAGTCGGCGTATTGATAGAAGGCCCAAACCGAGTTCAACTCACATATGCAGCTAAACTCGCCATCCCCGCCACTAATATCGTCGCTGAATACGAAGCCATGATCAAAGGGCTGGAACTTATTGATGAGTTGGCCCCTGATAGTGTGGTCATCCGAAGCGATTCACGATTGATTTCCAACCAGATCAATAGAAACTTTGAGACAAAGGAGGAAAGCATGATTAATACCTTTGTAAAGTACAAAGCTTAATAGAGAGGTTGGAAAAGAAAGGAACCACATGGAAAGTTGAACACATTCCTCTAAAGCAGAACGAAGTAGCAGACGAATTAGTAAAAGCCGCCTTAAACCTAGAAGGCTGCAATCAATTAGGTATCCTCTATGAAGTTAGTATCCACCCTAGCTGCGACGAAGAACACATGCTATGTGTTAAGGAAGAAATTGATGATTGGCGCCATCCTATCTCAACCAATCTCAAAGATGGACGACTCCCCCCGGATAAAGAAACCACCTCGAAGATCGTACGAAAATCCGCTAGATACTCTGTAGTAGACGGCGAACTCTATAGAAGATCATATACGGACGCCTAGCAAAAATGCGTCACCCCAGCTCAAGGAAAAATTATTTTGGCGGAAATACATGAAGGAATTTACGGATCTCATCAGGCGGCCTCCACCTTGTTACGAAAATTCAGCCTAGCCGGTTATTATTGGGAAACAATGGAGGCGAATACAAAGGAATACGTCCATAGGTGTCACCCATGCCAGGTACATGAGAGGAAAAACCACCTACCTCCAGCTAGCCAGCAGCCACTAATAACCGTCTGGCCCTTCTCAACATGGGGAATCGACATAGCGAGATCTTTACTGATCGTAAGCGGATAAAGAAAGTTCGTAATCGTTATGATCGACCATTTTACCAAATGGGTCGAGGCGGTAGCAGTCAACACCATCACTCTAGAGAAATTCATTGACTTTGTTTGGAAAAACATCATCACAAGATTTGGCATACCAAGGAAGAGAGTCTCCGACAATGGCACGTAGTTTATTTCGAGAAAGTTCATAGAATTTTGCTAAGGACTGGGCATAAAGAACCACTACTCTTTCGTAGCACACTCTCAGATGAACGGTCAAAAGGATGTCACCAACAGAACATTGGGAGGACTCAAGAAATACCTCGAAAGTGGGAGTAAAGGTTCTTGGCCAAACAAACTCATTAGCATGTTATGGTCGTACCGAACTACGCCATGCAGGCCAACTGGCGAGACGCCATATTCTTTGGTCCATAGGACGGAATCCATGATTCCTGTAGACATAGCCATCCCGAACGACAGAATCGTCTACTACACCGAGGAATAAAACGACATCAATCTAAAACACCGCTTAGACAACTATATCCGGATGGTGGCCTATAAAGCAAAAATAACCAAATATCACGATCGGAAAGTTAGAAGATTACGGCTCAAAGATGGAGACCTGGTCCTCAAAGACACCGTCGCTTCACAATCCCGAGAAGGCAAAGGCAAATTGGGAGTAAATTGGGAAGGACCGTACAGGATAACAGATTTCATAGGCCCAGCCACATACTGGCTCAGCGACCTCGAAGGTAAAAATTTGCCAAGAACATGAAATATCTCAAATTTGAGACCGTACTACAACATGACGAATGACTAGGGAATTAGGCGCCGCACTCTTTTCCTTCCCCTGGATTTTTTCCCACTAGGTTTTTTCCTTGGGAAGCTTTTTAACGAGGTAAAGTCCCCTAGACATACCCCGGCTAACATAGTACTAGCTTGTATCTGTACATGAATTATTTCAAATATCAATAAGAGAGCACGATTAAATCTTCTTCTCTTTTTATGAACGCCCCAAGCAGCTATCACGTCACAATTAATATTAAAAGTTCCCTTAAGGCGGATAACCATCCTACTAAGCATTTTTAAGTCTTAGAATAATGTGGATGAATTTTAAATGTTCCCTCGAGGTGGAAAACCAACACACTAATCATTTTTAAGCCTAAGAATAACGTGGATGAATTTTAAATGTTCACTCGAGGTGGATAACCATCACACTAAGCATTTTTAAGCCTTAGAATAACGTGGATGAATGTTAAATGTCCCCTCGAGGCGGATAACCATCACGCTAAGCATTTTTAAGTCTTAGAATAACGTGGATGAATTTTATATGTTCCCTGGAGGCGGATAACCATCACACTAAGCATTTTTAAGCCTTAGAATAACATGGATGAATGTTAAATGTTCCCTCAAGGTGGATAACCATCATGCTAAGCATTTTTAAGCCTTAGAATAGTTCTGATGTTTCAAATGATCAAGCATTTTTAAGCATTGGATTAATTTTGTCATCACGCTAAGCATTTTTAATCCTTAGAATAATTCTGATGTTTTAAATGATCAAGCATTTTCAAGCCCTGGATTAACTTTGATGTTCCATTGAGGTGGTAAACATTATGTTAAGAAACCTTTTAATGCTCCCTATGAGGTGGGTGACCATCTTGTAAACAACTTTGTTAAGGAGGACATTACACATGATACAAGATGAAAAGCAAAAATAAATGGAAAAATTAACCTTTCATTAAATAGTCCTATCTTACGTTTGATCATCTCCGCCTGGGAGTTCACCACCGTTAGTAGGCTCAAGAAGACTATCAAGAACCTCATCGAAAGTAGGAAAGGGCACGTTCTCAATTATGGCATCCTTCAGCTCTGGCAAATGAGTGCACATCGCCTGAAAGAGGTGAGACCCAAACAATCGAGCCATTTTTACCATCTTACCCATGACGCCATCCAGCTCGACGTCCCTTTCCTGTACTTCCTTCCTTAAAGCATCCACCTTAACCTGAGCCGCCTCAAGCTCACCTTGGTAACGAGAGGCATCTTTCTCCAAGTTAGTAAGATGTTGAAGTAGTTGATCATAGGCCTCACGAAGCCTCTCTAACTCCTTTTCCGTTTCCTTCTGCTTGGAAGCTGCCTCCAAAGCCTCATCACGTGCCTTCACCGCCTCCGCCTCATTTTGCTTAGCCGCTGCCACCTCCTTTCTTGCCGCTTGAAGATCTTCCTTGGCCACTTGAAGTTCAGCCCTCACCTTAGCATGATTAGATAACTTCCGATGCATCTCCATACAGCGAGACATAGCTTGCAGAATAAAAAGGTCATTGGCTAAAAAAGGAAATAACTTGAAAATTAAAATTCTTAAATTGAAGAGGGCATCCACTATTCCCCCCGTCAAGCAGATGCTTGACTCTTCTTTGTAAGCCTCCCTCTCCCGAGGTAAGGGAAGTATATGGCGGAGTGCCATTTGTACTTGCGGGCTCGTGATCCCACCCTGAGGACCAGCCAGCTCAAGGAAGCTCTCTTTGAAACGGGGAGAAAGAGAAGTAGTAGCATTGGAGGCTGAGGCGGTAGGAGTAGATTGGCACTGGGCTAAATAGGACACCTCTTGGTTCTGCGTAAACGAAAGATTATTTATATATAAAAATAATAAATACTTCAACTAAACTCATGTCTTACCCTCTTAGGTGTTGTCTCGGACGGTACCACCTCGTTAACTCGGGCATCTTCCCGGGGCCTTTTGCGAGCCGCCATCTTATTCAGTGGAGCGATGTTTGAGACGTCATCCTGGGTCAGATCTATTTTCTCCGCCTCCTTTCTTTGATTTTACCGAGACAGTTCCTTGGTACCTTTCGTTGAAAATTTGTTAAAGGAGGAATTCAGACGAGAAGTCGACATCCTGTAACAATAAAAAATAAAAGAGTAAACTTACTAGGATCTCTACTATATCGCTATAGTACACAAAATCGAAGCCGTCCCATACAATCACTTGGATGTTGTTTAGAAAAGCCCAGGTAATAGTCGCTAAAGACCACCGCCCCTGCTCCAACCGGTTGAAAGTTTCCACTCGGGAATCCGCCTCCAGACCCTTTAGAGATAACGCCTCAGGAACGTCTTCTCTCCAATGATTAGGGAACGATGGGTGTGCCGGGTTCACTTTAATGTAAAAGAAATATTGTTTGAAATTACGGATCGACTGAGGATGATCCGAGAAAAAATAAAAATCATCCCTGCTGCTGAAGTGGAGATGGTCCTTAGACGACTTCCGCCTCATAAAAGCTAGATGACGGAAAAAGGATGAGTCGAAGTTAAATCCGAGGCAGTGACAGATCTGATAATGGCCTACTATATCCGACCAGCATTTAGGGTGAATCTGAGTCGGATACACACCCTAATCAGTCAAGAGTTGAGTGATTTCTTTGGGTAAAGGGTAGATCTGCTCTATATATATGCTAAAGTAGCCTTCAAGAGGAGTGTGCACACGCTCATGCTGGGCCGGTAGTAGACATGATTTCCCTATAAGCCATTTATAGACCTACGCCTCGAAGCAAATGTCCACCTCATGAGCAATGGATACCATATTTGCAATTCGAGGAGCGAGACCCCTCGCCCGACTCCTCCTTACCCTCCTGGGTCTTTGAGTCCCCCTCTGTGCTCCTTGAGGGCTCGACGTCCTGGCCTCCTGGTCCAGACCGTCACCACCATCATACTCGTCTACGGATCTTATTAAAGTGTCGTTTGAATCGAGTACGGACCATTGTTCAGAAGGCTGTTGGTCAGTCATTTTCCTACAAACCTTTCGTTTAGTCCTAAGAAAGGGACGCTGGTTAGTTCTATCAATGTTCACCGGTTGGGATACTATGTCATCCACTTTAAAGTTCAGTTTAGTGTTACGGTTAAAGGCCTTAGCAAAGGCTACGTTGCTGCTAGAGCTACTAGAAGAACTCATCCTAAATATATAATGAAACGTCAGATCGCGGTCTCAAAATAGGCGCCGCCCCGAGGAAGTCCGGTTTGAATAGTGGGCCTTCCACGAAGGCCTTGGCCCAAACTAAGTTAGAGGCCTAAACAAGGCCACTTAACCCTAGAATGCGATCCAACATCCGGAAGTATTTATCCATTGCTCGTTGCCGTTAATGAAAATACCTAAATCTAGGAAATTTTTCAATGGCGTTTCCAGACTCGCATGATTACATTTAGAATCTTGAGGAAGCCTAAGGTTAGAAGGATTCAAAGCAATTGCAAAATATTGGCATGGAGAATAAGCGAAGATATAGCAAAAACCCTAATACAGTATGTTCCACACCAAAGAATATATGATTTAATCATTCTAAGTACAGAAATTGCTAATGTTGCAGAAATAAATTTGAAACCATATAACTGTCAAAGTTAGTCAAAAACTTACTTGCAGATTGAGGTATAGAGAGTCTGATCAAAGATGTGGTCGCAACACTTCACAAAGAAATGCAGGGTAAGAACAAAGAGAACTTGCTAAAATCGTGGAAGAAACAGAGAAGAATTGCAGAAATGCAGAAGAAATAGGAAAGTTTTGCAGCAGAAAATAAAAGAAGATGTCGCGCCATTTATAAAGACTTCGAATTTGAAAAGACGCGAACGCTTCTAGAGCAATACATGGCATCTTTGGATACACCAGCAGGTTTCACGAAGCGCCCCAAACAGCTGGCAGCAGAAGAGCAATCATCAAATGTTTGGACCAATGTTATATTCGAAGCGACACAAGCTTTAAAAAGCTTCTTTGACTTATGGGGGGACTTCTATTAACAGAGCATGATGTGACCCCCTAGAAGATAACGGCAGAGCTTGTTTGTCCAACCGCTCGTTGGGGGAAATCCTGCTTCGCTTCACCCACACATTACCATTCATTCGTTCTTCTCCGTCCTCGTCTCAACTATGAGGCGGTTTCAAGGACCAAGGGAAGTGAGATTGTCTCAATTGCTTCACCATACGACCATAAGATGGTGATCCTGTCTTGAGAATCGAGGCGGTGACCATTTTAATGAAGGCTCCAGTTACCACGCGAATAGCCACATCCTAGAATGAAGGAGTGGATAAAACTCGGACTTGGTCTCCCTTGATTTTAGGGATCACGATCCCATTTTGACCATTTCAAATCTCCTTGATTTAGGGGATTTGACAGTCTCTATAAATGGAAAGAAGGAGCCTCCATAACAGGTTAATAACATTCTCTCTATTCATTTCTCTAATACAATATTCACATAAGAACTCTTCACCCTTACTGACTTAGGTATCGGAGGCTCCCCCGGGGACAAAAGCCCCAACCCTTCTCGATCTTAACTCTGTTTTACAGGTGAAATTATACACAATCCGTACAACGTTTTCTGAAGTTCCACAACTTTCAAGTCAAATCCAGATTCGGAACTTTCATGTAATTGAATAATTTTGTAGCATTTGCTCCTAACCTTTAAAAATTGAAATATTATATTAATAAAATGACATTATTGAATTAAATATTGAATTCGACGCAGGCAAATCTGAAATTGGTGTACAATTAGGAAGTAAATTTATTGTGATTATGCTAAAACTAAAAGCAGTTGTGATAATGTTATTCTCTATACAATTAACACCTAAAACATGTTGAAAAAAATAGAGTGATAGAATTAGAAACACACTTCTTAGTCCCATTATACCAATTTAGAAGCATTTAATGGTTTACCGACAAAACATTTTCACACATTTATTTCAATTATCTATAAAAATATTACTCCCTTTTTTAGTACTTCATGATCAAAATATAAAAATAAAAATGTTGTTGTTTTAGAGGGATTTTGATGTCTTTTTTTATTGTCATTTTGTATTTCCAATGTGTTTTTTCTCTAAGTTTTTCATTCTTACCCCTATTAATTTGTTCAACTTTCATGATAACCATATTTTAATGTCCAATAACAAGATGAGAAGAGTATAGAAATCAACATTTAAACATATTAATGAAGTCTTGAAAATAGAGTATGATATTTATGAAAGGGTAAATTAGTAAATCACCTCATTCGGTTAATTGTTATCTTAAAAACTGTGAATTAGTTAAAACAACAATATTTAGTAAACGGGGGAGTAATAATTAATTTTAAAAATTCAATGATTTTTTTCATCTTTCTTCCATGTATATCCTTATTTACCCTTATTATGCACAGTTTTTAACACAATAAGGGTAAATTAATACTCCCCTCGTCTACTAAATATTGTCATTTTAGAGGGATTTCATTGTCTATTTTTTATTGTCATTTTGTATTTCCAAGATGTTTTTTTCCAAGTTTTCCATTCCTACCCCTATTAATTTGTTCAATTTCCAAGATAATTATATTCTAATCTCCAATAACAAGAAAAGATTATAGGTCAAACTGTTTTTATTGAACAAATTAATAGTCTTGAAATTTGAATGGGACATTTATGAAAGGTTAAACTAGTAAATCATCTCATTTGATTAGTTGTTATCTTAAAAACTGTGAATTAGTTAAAACGATAATATTTAGTAGACGGAGGGAGTACTTCAATACCTTTATTAATTATTTTATTAAAAAGTGTGAAATGTGTAAGATGACTATTAAAAATACGGAGAGAGTTGTTGTGGCCTAGAGATGTGGATTTGTAACTATTATTGAAGCCCGAAAAATCTGTTTAAGCCTAAGGGCCCACTATCTTGTAAACCTGGCTGATTTTTCTGAGTAACCTTAGCTATTTAAACCTTTTATTCTTCATTTTTCTTTTCTTCTTCAATCCTTAAGACACTTCCCCTCCCTCTGATTGAAACCTCCCTTCTCTCAACCTTTGATTTTGCAACGACATTGTTAATCAAGCACGTGAGATGACACATATCAAAAGAAGATAGTTATTCTGTTGGATTTAGTTATAAAAGAAGAAGGAAGGAGGCTAAGATGGCATGCATAATTTAGGGTTTTTTTAGTTAGCTTCTTCTTCTCCGTTCTTGTGTTGAGTTTGTTCTCTGGTTTGTAATATTGTAGTTTAGAAGTCTAGTTCTTTGCATGCAGTAGCTTGTTTTGTATCTATGCTTATTTCTTTTAGAATTCATTTCAGCCAAAAATTCTGTACTTCGACGGTGATTTGTCTTTGGTTAGTGAAAGCTACCAGACCCTCCACCTTGGATTTCCTACACCCCATCACTGGGCCAGTAGGATACCAAGTAAAAAATTCTTGTATTGTTTGAATGGTTTTATGATTCTGCCATTATCAATGCTTTCAATCTCGAAAGCTTTTGTGTTTTTACGAGTTTTAGCAACAAATTGGTATCGTAGTGTTTCTTTCTTGTGCATGAAATCGTTTCTATAGTTATTGCATGAATGTTAAAGGTTTCTATGTAACTAGGTCAAATAGCTATCTGTGTTAGTCGCATGAGTTATTTCTCCGTGTTTGTGACTATGATTCTTGCCTCTTTATGTGATCTAATTCAGTTTATTTAAAGCATGCGATATATTGTATATTTCTTAAAAGTTTAGATATCTTATTTCTATTATTGAATTTAATATCTTCTTTTGAGAATCTCTAATTAAAATTCCATCTGAAATCGGAGCTCCTACTGATGTGCCTTTTGCTTGCTTGGATTAGAAGATACTGTCTCATTTTCTAGGATTCCTTTCCATTACCAAATAAAGGTAATGTGCTCTAAACTCTCTTGATAATTCTCTGTTAAAAGAAGACATACTGTAAGTCTTTCTAATCTCTCTCTCTATTTCTTTATGTTTTGAAGATTGGAGCCTTGTGTTATTCTTGCTTGACTTGTGATAATTTGTCAATCTGTGGCTTTCTTGTGTTTAACCTTTCATGTCTTTGGCATGCTTAAAGATTGTGTTATGAAAATCTTTAAGTGATTAATCAAGGACTGTCTGATAGTTCTTGAAACCAATATTTACTTGATTCACTCTGTTAATAAGTGTTTTAGAAACTCTGATTTTTTCAGTCTAAATTCAGTTCATGTTCTCTTAGTCATCACCACTCTGTTTAAACTTGGTTAACTTTAAAGAATAGAGTTAGTATAACTTCTCTGATTAGAAATTCTTTCTATTTACTTAGTGTGTTATCTGTTATTATCACTATGTCTATGTCTAGAATAAATCTTGAAAAGTTTGATGGAAAATCTGATTTCTCTCTTTAGAATAATAAAATGAAAGCTGTGTTAGTTCAACAAAAGTGTCATAGGGCCTTAAAGGGTTTAGCTTCTCTCCCCTTTGAGCTTTCCAATGTGGAAAAATAAGGCATGATGGAAATGTCATATTCAACCATGATCTTGAATCTCTTTGATTCTGTCTTTAGAAAGTCAAAGAGTGTGAGGATGCTCCCTCCCTCTGGTTAAAACTGGAATCTCTATTCATGACTAAAGACATGGTTAGAGTTTCATATCTAAAAGAAAAACTTTTTAGCTTTAAAATAAATCCTGCTAAAGGGATTGGCGAAAACCTTGATGGATTTAAAAAACTCATTATGGATTTAGCAGCTGATGAAATGTTTTCAAATGAAAATCAAATTGTTTTGTTATTGAATTCTATTCCTGAAAGTTATAAAGATGTCAAAACTGCTTTGAAATATGGTCGAGAACATCTTGAATTAGAAGACATTATGAATGCCTTGAAGTTGAGAGAATTAGAGCTAAAAGGTGATTCTAAAGTTAAAAACCAAACTAATGATACTTTAGTTGTTAAGGGAAAGAAATGGGGTAAGAAGTCTAAAAAGGGTGAATCTAGTACTAATGACATTAAAACTAAATCTAACAATAATGTTCAAGGAGAAAATGGCAGATCTAAGTCCTACAAGGACCTTACTTATTACCACTGTAATAAGAAAGGTCATACATGGAAATTTTGTAGGCTTAGACTAGGCCCAAATGAAAATAAACTTAATAATGGTGCATTCAATAATACTGCAGAACTAGGAGAAATTGAGGCACTTGTTGTCACACAAAATAAGGATCAAGAATCTTGGATTCTTGATTCTAGTTGCACTTTTAACATGTCACCCAATAAGAATTGGTTCTCTAACTATAAAAGAGTTAATGGTAGAAATGTCTTAATGAGAAATAATTTAACTTGTGAGATTCTAGGAATTGGTGATGTAACTTTATTATTGAAAAGTGGTAATAAAGTGTTGTTAAAGGATGTTAGACATATTCTTTGTTTAAAAAGAAATCTCATTTCTCTTAGTTATCTTGATAGCAAAGGCCTTGATTCCAGGCTCAAGGTGGAGCTATGAAAGTTATGAGAAATGGAAAGTCTTTCATAGTTGGAAATCTTGTTATTGGCCTTTAATATCTTGATGGTTTTGCTCTTGAAGGTTCTATTTATTCTATAATTAGCAATGAAAAGGCTGAGTTATGGCAGAAGAGACTTGGACACATAAGTGTCAAAGGTTTAAATTTTCTCCAAAAGGAAGGAACCTTAAATTTGCCTAAAAATCTTAAGATTCAAAGTCGTGAAACTTGTATTATGGGAAAGTCTCATAAGAAAAGTTTTAGTACATCTTCTAATAATTCTGTCTGTTATCTTGACTACATAGTGATATTTGGGGATCAGCCTATGTACCTCAGTCTTTAAATGGGTCTCAATACTTTGTGTTTTTTATTGATAATTTTTCAAGAAAAATCTGGATTTACTTTCTTAAAAATAAAAGTGATGTTTTTGAAAAGTTCTTAGAATGGAAGTTGTTAGTTGAAAATCAAAAGAATAACAAGATTAAAGTTTTAAGAACTGATAATGGCATTGAGTTCATTAATAATGTTTTCAACACATACTGTACTGAAAATGGAATTTTGAGACACATAACTTGTGCTTACACACCTCAACAAAATGGTGTAGTAGAAAGATATAACAAAATAATTTTGAATAAAGTAAGATGTATGCTCTTTGAATCTGGCCTTGAAAAACTTTTTAGGATGAAGCAGTGCAAAATGCTTGCTATCTAATAAATAGATCTCCTGCTTTTGCTTTAAACTTTAAATGTCCAAATGAGGTTTGGTATGATAAACCTGCTAAAATTGACCATCTTAAAGTTTTTGGTTGTTATGCCTATGTGTTCAGTAAAGAGTCTAAATTAGACCCTAGAGCTAAGAAGTGTATTTTCATAGGTTATCCTTCTGGGGTTAAGGGATATAAATGCTAGTCTATTGATGAATGTAAATTTGTTATAAGCGGAGATGGTATTTTTAAAGAAGGAGAATTTCCTAAATTTGCTTATAACACCAGTAATCAAACTGATAATCAATACACTTGGTTTGAGGTGGAGCTTGAAGTGATGTCTAACAATCATAATGGAAATTTTGATAATAATAACAATAATGAACCTCAAAATGTTGTTAATGACATTAATGTGAATGAAAAAACATAACTGAATATGTCAATTATAAATTAACATGCCTCAAGCTCCCACTCAAGATAATTCTGAAATTGGTAATTATCAACTTGTTAGGGATAGGATTAGAAGAGATGTAAGACCTTCTAAATACCTTGATAACACCATTTATGATTGTAATTTCTCTGAATTTATCAACTATGCTTTAAGTGTTGCTGATTGTATTGAATCAATTGAACCAAGAACCTTTGCTGAAGCTAGAGAGTCTAAAAATTAGATAAAATGGCATTCTACCATGAAAGATGAGATTGAATCTTTAAACAAAAAAATCCTGGATCCTTATTTCCAAATCCAAAAACAAAAGATCATATGTTGTAAGTGGGTTTTTAAAAGATTGAGATCCCTGACATTGAAAGTGAAAGATTCAAAGCCAGGGTAATGGCTAAAGGGTATAACCAAGTTGATGGAATTGATTTCCATGAAATTTTTTTCTTGTGATCAAACATGTTTCCATTAGAGTCATTCTTTCTCTAACTACCTTATCTGATTTGGAACTTGAGCAAATAGATGTTAAATCTGCCTTTCTTCATGGAAATTTGAATGAAGAAATTTTCATGTATCAGCTTGAAGGCTTTTTTGAAAAAGATAAAGAATCACATGTATGCCGATTAAAAAGATCCTTGTATGGTTTGAAACAATCACCTAGATAGTGGTATCTCAGATTTGATCAATTTATATTACAATTGAAGTTTGAAAGAAGCAAGTTTGATCCCTGAGTTTATTTTTCAAAACTTGTTGATTAAACTTACATTAATCTCTTACTTTATGCTGATGATATGTTGATAGCTTGTAAGCATTAATCAGAGATTAATAAATTGAAACTCAAATTAAGTTCTGAATTTGAAATGAAAGATCTAGGTAAAGCTAAAAGGATTCTAGGCATAAATAAAGTTAGAGATAGATCTAAAGGCACCTTATATTTAACTCAAAAGATTATATTGATAAAATTTTGAAAGTTTTTGGGTTAAATGAAACAAGAATAGTTTCTACTCCTATTGGTGCTCAATTTAAGCTAAAAGCTAGGGTTATTCCTCTGTCTAAAGAAGATTCTGAGTTTATGTCTAAACTACCTTATCAAAATCTTGCGGGCTCTTTTATGTATGCCATGGTGTGTACCAATCTTGATTTAGCTTATGGTGTGAGTGCTGTGAGTAGGTATATGAGCTATCTAATAAAGATCATTGGATAGCTGTAAAATGGCTTGCCAAGTATCTTAAAGGTTCTGTTTTCACTTGTTTACTTTATAAAAGGTCCTTGAATAACTCAATTGAGGTTGAAGATTACTATGACTCTGATTTTGCAGCAGACTTTGATAGATAAGGTCTGTTACTGGATATTGTTTTACCTTAGGGTGTAATCTTATTAGTTAGAAATCATCTTTGCAACATATATTTACCCTTTCAACCACTTAGGCTGAGTATATTGCCCTAACTGAGGTAGTTAAAGAAACTCTTTGGTTAAAAGGTTTTGTTACTAAACTTGGTTTTGATCAATCTTCTGTTAAAGTTTACTGTGATTCTCAATCAGCCATTCATTTATGTAGAAATGCCATGTTTCATGAAAGAATAAGACATATTGATATTAAGTTACACTTTGTGAGAGATGTCGTAAATGCTGGCTCTGTTTGTGTTGTGAAAATTCATGCTAATTTAAATCCTGCTGACATTTTAACTAAGACTGTGTTTATTTGCAAGTTTTAGGAAGCTTTAAAGAAACTGCAAGTGGTGCAGAATTTAGCTTAAGCTAAGTTTTGTGCGTTGTATGTTTTATTTATACCCTGTCCGGGGTCTTGGAAGGTATTCACTAGATTGAAGGCAGATGCAGCCCAAGGTGGAGATTTGTGGCCTAGAGATGTAGACTTGCATCTATTATCAAAGCCCGAAATATCTGTTTAAGCCCAAAGGCCCACTATCTTATAAACCTAGTTGATTTTTTTTAGTAACCATAGCTATTTAAACCTTTTATTCTTCATTTTTCTTTTCTTCTTCAGCCCTTGAGACTCTTCACCTCCCTCTGATTGAAACCTTTCTTCTCTCAACCTTTGATTTTACATCTACGTTGTTAATCAAGCACGTGAGATGGCACAGATCAAAAGAAGGCGGTTATTCTATTAAAAATTGGTTATAAAAGAAGTAGGAAGGAGGCTGAGAAGTTATGCATGATTTAGGATTTTTTCTGTTAGCTTATTCTTCTCAGTTCTTGTGCTGAGTTTGTTCTCTGGTTTGTAATATTGTAGTTTAAAACTCTAGTTTTTTGCATGCAGTAGCTTGTTTTGTGTGTATGCTATTTTCTTTTAGAGTTCTTAATCTTCCGGCAAAAAACTATGTACTCCGACGGCAATTTACCTTTGATTAGTGAAAGCCACCAGACCCTGCACCTTGGATTGCCTACACCCCACCACTAGGCTAGTAGGGTACCAAGTAAAAAAAATTCTTGTCTTGTTTCAATGCTTTTATGATTCTGCCATTATCAATGCTTTCAATCTCGAAAGCTTTTGTGTTTTTATGCTTTTTTCCGCAACAGTTGTAATAATAAAATACACAATTACCTTTTCATTACTCCCTCCGATTCCTAAGAGCATATTTAGTAGTTTGTGGATTCCAAATTTAGGTGGCATGTAGAATAAAAATTCCTTGTGATGATGTGACAATAGTCTTCAAAATAGACAATGCATGTTTATAATAATATGAATAGTAGATTGTCTATTCCATTTTAAATTGTATTTTTTGTAAACAATGTCTATTTGATTGTCTATATTTAAAAAATCAAATAGACATTGTCTACAATTTAAGATGATACATAGTATCACATCATATAGGGAAGATGAGCCAGACAAACTATTAAAGATGCATTTTCGAATTGATTATCTATTCCGTTCTATGTGTCAAGACATTTTATGGAATAAACAAGCTAATAAAGATGCTCTAATACTTGTCATTTTAGATTTTTAACTTTGGTTCCTTTTACTTGTCATTTGAAGATATCAATGCAACTTTTAACATTTTCTTCTAATTTACCCTTTCATTGATTAGGAAGGATGTTAAGTATAAATTAATTTATAAGTGATAGTTAAGAAGAAAAATAATTTTATTACGAAACAAAAGGGATAGATTATTCAGTTTAGTAGTGCTTTAATTATCTTAATGGTTTTGACGAAAAATCTACAGCAAATAGGATTATATTAAGAGAGTAAGAGATGAAAGCATAATATTTATTTCTGCAACTCCATTTTACTAATTCAGGGCAATTTTTCTGTATTTATGGCTCAACAACAGTCTTGCCAATAGCATGTGGCCTTCTTTACTTTTAGCCCAAGCTTTGCTCAGTGCTCATCTGATGCTTCCAGTCCGCATACCTTAATGTTGTTTGGCAACTTAGCTGAAAAACTGCTTTTTTGTTTTTCAGCATTGAAAAACAATTGTTACTAAACAATTACAACTGTTTTTTCTTTACTAGTTCAAAAAGTTATCATCAACAACAAACAACTACCATCATCAACTAGTAATAATCACAATAGCTAACACCAAACAGCTCAAACCCTTCCTTTTCTCCGGCTTGGCCGACAAACTACAAATAACTGATTCTTGTAGATACAATATATCGTAAAAATAGCATGCACACGTCCATCTCCCTTTATTCAAAATACACTAGGAAACACACATGAATAAGTGATGATTTCAAAACAAACAAAATAGCCCAAGCTTCGTATTTACATATATACTAATTTTCTGTCAATGCAAAATACAACACATAAACCTATACGTATGGCTCAAACGCCAAGCAAACAATATTACCAATTTTTGTTCGTTAAGGCTCCACAACAATTTTCCCCGTAGCATGTCCATCTATACTCTTAGCCCAACCATCTTCAACCTTGCTCAACGGATGTTTCGAGTCAATGACTATCTTGAGCTTCCCTTCCTTAACAAGGTTCAGAAGACATGGGAGATTCTCGTGTTTCGGGATCATAACAAACGGAATCAACCGCTTTTTAGCGAAGGTAGCTTTCTTTACAACAAACGTCAAGAAAGTAGTAGCATTTGGATTGATATCGACCACCTTCCCGTTCATGCTCAAGTTAGGCTCGAAACTACTCCAAGGTATCCCATTAGCACAATTGATAACTACATCGTACTTTCGACCAGACGGGCTCTTTAAAGCCTCTCCTTCGGGGGTCTTGTAGTCAACAACCTCGTCTGCTCCTAAACCTTTTACTAGTCCGGTATTGCGGGCCCCGCAGGTGGCTGTCACGTGAGTGTTCCCAAGCTTTGCTAGCTGAACAGCTATGTGGCCAACACCACCTGAGGCCGCGGTTATTAGAACGTTGGCTCGTGGGGCATCGGCATTGTTGTTGTTGAGTTTGATCCCGGCGGGCCCAGTGAGAGCCTGATAGGCAGTTAGACCGGCAATAGCTAATGCTGCCCCTTGAGCAGCCGAAACCTCGGGGGGCCTTGCAACTGCTATGCCCTCTTTCGCCACCGCAAACTCCGCGAGTTCACCTCCACTCTGTTAGTTGTATCACAAAAGTAACAAGACGAGAAATTCTACGAATTTATACAAAGAGTCAGATATTTAATACTCATATCTTGCATGCAGGACATGTGTCCCAAAATTGTAAAATAATAAAATATAATAATAGAATTCAATAGCATTTTTTAACAGATTTCTTACATGCGAGAAATGAATATTATATTCCCGGCTCATCGTATAACTTCCAAAAAAATTTATTGTGATACTCGACTAAAAATCAACGTGATTGGTTACTCACAAAAGGTTTCAGAATAGCCATAACTTTATCACCAATTTTGAATTTTTTCGCCTGTGGTCCAACATCTATGACCTCTCCTGCTACATCAGTGCCTGTTGCACTTGCACCATATAAATAATTATTTAATAGCAAATAATTTTTTATTAACAAAACTAATCAAAAATCAAATTTAATTACCAGGAAAGAAGGGGAGTCTAGGAGGTAAGAAAGGGCGCATAATGCCTTTCTGAATTTTCCAATCACCTGGATTTAGACAAGTTGCTTCTAATTTCATCAAAATCTCATCTTCCTTTGGAGTTGGGATTGGAACTTCAACATGCTATAAATAAAACAAAATTTTGCTTTAGCTAAACCACTTCTAATACTTCTATACCAAAGTTCATTGCACGTTAAGCCACTTCTAATAAAAGAGGTATAAAGTAGATAGATAAAAACATGGATAGACGGATATCTAAAAACTAAAAACACAATTCAGGTAATAATAATATATTTTAGTAAGAACGAAAAGCTGAAAATAAAGCAATAGTGTCCACCTTTAAACCAGCGGCTCCGCCGCCTAAACTATCATATTGAACGGCGTGCATTAGCTTGCTGCGGCTAGCCATAACAAGGAGAAGCAATGATAAAAGTGTATAGGAGTTGTGTGGTTGCAGTTGCTGATTTTATGCTGAGAAAACCAACTAGTTACATAAGCAAACACAAAAAAATCAAATTTTAATCTTTTTTTTTAATAATTCAAACGGTATAAGTAGTTATTGTTATTCAAATATTGAATCGCTTAATTCAACGCTGGAGAACGTCAAACGAATGTATGCATTGTACATTTTCTCCGTACATTTTACAAAGTCAAAACATGCTTATTTTTTTATGCTATGGTAGCAAATAATTTAGTTATCATTTCCTTGTCAAATTAACAGAAAATATATTCTAATGACAATTTGCTATATTAATTAACTCTTGAAGGGAACAACTTATTAATTTAATGCATTTTTACAATGACTTGTAAATGAATTTTATCAGATGATATGGATACAATCTTCCTAGTATATGAACATGATCAGTTGACTTTGTTGCAAGTTTTTCTTAAAACAAAGTTTTTAGCCAGGCAGGTAACTACAATACCCAAATGTGACTAATCTACTAAACCATTGTTGCAAAATGCTGTAGTTACAAAAACAAATGGAAAATGTTATTGTTGTATAAATGCTATAGTTACAAAACAAAAGGAAAAAACCAATCTGAATACAAGAGTAAAAGCAATATAAATAAAAATATATGTACAAAATTCCACACTTTTTTACACATGCATAGCTAACAAACAAAAGTCATACATACGTATAACAAACTCAAGAGCAATGTTGTGTATTTAAGGTTCAACAACAATCTTTCCAGTAGCATGTCCTTCCATACATTTAGCCCAACCATCTTCCGCCTCAGTCAACCGATACTTCGAGTCGATAACTATCTTAAGCTTCCCTTGCTTCACCAAGTGAACAAGACACGGCACATTCTCGTCTTTCGCCACCGTAAACAATGGAATCAGCTTCTTCTTAGAGAAGCTTAGTTTGTGCAATACAAAAGTCAACAAGGCACTACCATTCGGAGTGAGGTCTATCACCTTCCCATACTCGCTCAAATTCGCCTCAAAGGTACCCCACGGAATCCCATTTGCACAATGGATGACAGCGTCATACTTCCGGCCAGAGGGGCTCCTCAAAGCCGCCCCTTCCGGAGTCTTGTAGTCAACAACCTCGTCCGCCCCTAAGCTCATGACTAATTCTATGTTGCGGGCCCTGCAGGTGGCTGTCACGTGTGTGTTCCCGAGCTTGGCTAGCTGAACCGCTATGTGACCAACACCGCCGGAGGCGGCGGTTATCAAGATGTTAATGTGTTTTCCGCTTTTGTCGAGTTTGACCCCACAAAGCTCAACAAGAGCCTTGTAGGCACTTAAACCAGGGATTCCTAACGATGCTGCTTCAGCAGCGGAAACTTCAGGCGGCCTAGCGAATACTATGCTCTCCTTAGCCACCGCATATTCAGCTAGTCCACCTCCCCTCTGTTACAACCACAGGGCAAAGAATGAATATAAGCAGTTTTAATTCGGAGAATAATTCCTGTTCAGTATAAGATACTGGGAATTTCTTAACAAGTAAGAGACTTAATATGAAGATCACACCATATCAAGCAATACAATTGTTTATTTAAATTATAATTTCTAATACTACTACTCGGAGCCTATATGAAGGGCCTCAAATTACAGTATTGAAATCCAATTATTATTACTCCGTCTGGTTCCCAATACTAGTCATTTTAGACTTTTTATTTTGGTTTCTTTTACTTGTCATTTTAGAATATCAATGCTGCTTTTAATAATGTTTTCCTAATTTATCCTTATATTAATTAGGAGATAGATTAAGTATAAATAAAATTATAAGTTGGTAATTAAGAAGAAAGATAATAAATTAATAAAATAAAGTGAATAAATTAATCATTTAGTAGTGCATTAAATGTCTTATTAGTTTTGATGAAAAATTTAAAATAACTCATATTAGGAATCAGAGAGAGAGTAGTATTTCCCACCTCAGCGTCTTAGTGTTTTTGTGTGTTTTGCATACTCCTCTCCCGGGTCAACGAGAAACTCGACAAAGTAAATATTTTTCATAATTTTTCAAGCAGCAACGAAGCGAAAAAATGATTGATTACTTACAAAAGTGTCGAGTTTAGAGACAACTTTATCACCGATTTTGAATTTGTGGACTCGCGAACCAACGTCCGTCACCTCTCCAGCAATATCAGTGCCTGTTTCATGACAGAACACAAGAATCATTTCAATCAACAGACACTAGTCTACTTCAGGAAGTGATTAACGAGCATTTTTAATATGTTTATTTTACAAGGAATGAAGGGGAATCGACGAGGTAAAATAGGCCTCAGCATGCCCTTCTGAATCTTCCAATCAGCTGGATTCAGACAAGTTGCTTCTATTTTCACCAGAATCTCGTCTTTCTTCGGCTTTGGGACTGCAACTTCAACATGCTGCTAATTAAACAAATTTATTTTATTTTAGCAAACCACTCCTAATAGCAAACAGAAGGAATTTCAATTTCTAGTTATGCAACTTATAGGTTTTTTTAACTATTAATGGCTTAAACAAACAGAAAAACCAAGTAGCCATAGAAAGCATCGACCTTTAAACCAGCAGCTCCGCCGCCACAGTTATAGTATTGAACGGCGTGCATTAGGTAGCCAGCGGCAGCCATAACAAGGAAAAGCAAATCAGAAAACCAACTACATAAGCTAATGACACTATATCATAATTTGTTTACTTTTGAAGTTAATTAATTTTTCATAATATATTATTACTCAAAGTTTGAATTCCTTTAACCAATTTTACTACTCAACTAATCATGAGAATAATTTTATGCACATTTTCTTCGGATATTTTAATAAGTCAAAAATATATTTTCTGATGTCAATGATAATAAACATCTAATTTTTCCATCCTTCTTTTGTTATTTTGACAAAAGCTATTCTAATCGCAACTTGCTATAGATTATTGTTTAGGGAAGAAATTATAGTTATTTGATTATTAAATTTGATGATATATTTTGTATATACTGTTGACGGTAGGAATTTTATAAATGCCATTCACTTTTCCATGTTATAATACTTTGTTCGATTTGCGGATTTGTTTAGAAAAAAATGGAAATGGAAACTATACCTAGAAGCGATCAACTTGAACTTGTTTTCTTCCCCGTGTTATATGATATTTTATTTCTCTCATTGTCTCTTTACTAACCAGAGCTTTCGCTCTCATTTGATATGATTTCTGATACACTACGAACACATATTAATTCAGATTTTAAAAACAAACAAAAAATACTCCAGGCTACAAATTTACATAAATTTGAAGACAAAGAATACAAATATAGCATATATATATACAACACTAAATTCCACACAAATTCAAACCTACATGTTACTCAAGCATTGCTTGAAACAAATGAATTCCAGGTAATTTTTAAAAATTCATTTGCAAATCCCTAATTTTATGCTTGGAGAACCAAAAATTGGAATTTGAATTCAATGAAATATTAAAGGGAAATACACAAAAATACAATATTTTGTATAAATAATTACTTTTTTGCCTATTACTTAATTTAATTGTCAAAAGTGTATTATCAAGGTTTTAAATTTATATTTCTACCACTTTATGATAACCTTGTCGGATTTCATAGTTATCTTATAGTTATTTCAAAACAACATAATTTTTTGTATTTTTTTACCATGATTTTATTATACTTTATTTATAGTATTTATAATTAATGTAAACATGTTATATTTATGTGTTTTCATTTATTTTTTGTATTTGAATTTATTTTTGATATAACAAAATAGCATTTTATAGTTATCTTATAGTTACCATATAGTTTACTTATGAATATATTCAATATAAAAAAATCGCATTTTATAGTTATCTTAGAGTTAATTCAAATTGATGTAATTATGTTATATTTTTGCTATAGTTTTCTTGAAATATGTCAAATTGATATAGTTGTGTTATATTTATTTGTATTTAATTAAGTGTGTGCTTAAACTATGTAACAACTATACAGGAACTATAAAATAAATATGTATCGGTAAAAAAAATTCGGAAAAAAGTATAGCATTATGGATCTTATTTTGAAGGGAAACATAAAGATGAAGAAAATATTCTAAAGCTGCATGTTGAAAAAATAAAAGGTTTGTGAGATAAATCAAAAATAAGAAATTAAATTTAAAAATCAAAGAGGAATGTAAAAATGTAAATAAAAAAAGTTTAGAAAGTAAATCTTCTAAATGAATTCTTGGAAACATATTAATTATGTAAATTGCCCAATATTAAAATACAAATTTTCTCGCACGAAGCCCCCCATGAAGTAAAACAAGGCCCAACAGTTATGAATACTCAAACTCAAGAGGCCCAGTATTGATGTATAAAGAAAAATAGGGAAATTGTCAAATATGTGCTTGATCATGTTTACTAATTTCAGTCAATTTGTTTCCTAATTACAAAAAGGGTTTTTCATGTTCCAAATTAACACATATACGGTCCATCTTGTTTCCCATTCTCCCTTTAACATTCCTGCAGTTTCAATTCTCAATCTCACGTTCCTTCTCACAACAATTGATTTGGCGATTTCTCTCCTCAACTCTCATCGATCCATTTACTCCATTAATTTGAAATTATAACAAAGCTATTATTGAACGTGTTGTTTGGAGACGAATTCAACTGTTTAATGGAGCAAAAATGGTGATAGTTTTATTATTTAGGATGCCTTTGATTTCTCCATGTATTTACTTCAATTTCTCCAGTTACATTTGTCAACTGAATACTTATGTGAGTTTTCTTATTTCAAATGATGTTTTACTTTTTCGATTATTGAGTTTAGCAGTAGTTTGGTTATTGCTCTCCATGTGTTTGATAAAATGCTTGAATGATGGTTGTTTTATTTCTAATGGTGGATAATTGGTTTCAGGGATTTAGAAAGATTGATCTAGATAAATGGGAATTTGCAAATGAGTGATTTCACTGAGGGAAGAAGCATTTGTTGAATAACATCTAGAGAAAAAGTAGGCACAACAACCATATTCAACAATTTTGTTATAGTGGATAGTAGTTAGGATTTTGTTATAGTGGATTCCAATTCACTATCTTTTCTTTTTATACATGTACATATGTGCGCCTGGGTGCGTCGCGGAGACACTTCTTTTTAAAGGGTGAATCTAAATTTGCTATTGCAGTGATTTTCATTTGTGTTGTTCTAATCTTGGCTTCTTATTGTTTGAACATAGTCTACTGCAGTAGTTAAAATAAAAAGAACGAGTTAGCAAATGTTAGGCAACGTTAAATTAGCATCAAGAGTCACTATAAATGTAAACTGAGCTACTGTACTATCAGATTTCAAAATTTTCAAAAAAATATAGATTATAAGGAATCTATTACATACATACAATTTTTTTAATATAGTTGTTGTATCATATATACCTGTTATACGCCTAATATATGCCTATTTTGTATCTAATATATGTTCACTATAATTCTGTTACTTAAATAATAAACCTTCAGGTTTAAGAGAATACATGAGCACATGATACATGTTTGTTATCCATTATATACTTATTATATGTTTATTATATGAATAATAGGAACCTCAAAGTTGTGAGATAAACGTAGAAATTCGGCTAATGGAAGCTGATTATCCCATTGGTTAGGACTAGAACTTTCTTGGCTTGTCTTTAATGAAGTGGAGAGGAAACTTTAGCCCCAAATTTTATTTGAGCGTAGTTATAAGGAGCAATTATAAAGAGCAGTTCCTCCATGATTGAAGAATAAGATAAATGGGCATATTACAATTGCTGATAAAACATGAGATCCACTTAGAGACATGGAGATTGAATATGTCCAGGACCTGCCAAAGTAGAACTATGCTTACATACCTCTGCTACAGTTTTACAGCTATTAAATTACATATATAACAAGTATATAACAGATATATAGTAGATATAGGGCAAATACATAGTATATACAGAACATAAATTTTTTATAACAAATCTAACAATCAATTACAAAAACAGAGGTTGTCAATAGATTAACCCCAAGTGAGCATGGAAACAAACAGAAACAAACAAATCTAACAATATAAATGGATTGGCTTTGCCAACTACTTCATCCTTAGACCCATCATCATCATCACTCAACTCTTCATCACTTGAATTTTCTTCAAGTTTGACTCGTATATCCTCTGCCTTTGCATAATTTTCACAGTATTCTTCCAAATCAAATGAGTGTCACTGTCAGGTGAGCTACATTTGAAACAACATAAGTGCAATCACTTAAACAAGAAATGAAAAAAATGCATTTTTCGAAAACATTTTGATTGGAAAACTGAGAATGAGAAAATGCATAATTTAGGATATCTTTTCAAGGATAGTGGCAGATAAATTTTGTCAAACCAAACAATGTAAACAATTGACAGTTTTTACTTCTTAGTTTTGTAGAGATATT
>CATIWQ010244183.1:0-12779 GCA_949673415.1 Euphorbia schlechtendalii | reverse complement strand
CATAACTGTTGTAGATCCCCAAGGTTTTGATTTAGAAGTGATATGCCATGCTAAAGTTATATGTTGTTTGTTTGTTTATTTTATGTTTGCATTTATTTTAAATTCACACTTCAAATTCTCTTAATTTGAATTATCTGATTTATTTTTGTGTATCAGGTACCCTATTAAACAAACAGGTTTGTAACTAAATATTTTTTACTCTACATTTGTTTTTATTTCCTTTTTTCCATTTTCCACTTATGCTTTAACTGGTTTAGTGTACTTTTTTTTAGTTTTATACAATTTTTCCTTGTTCATGTACTTTGCTATATCCTCATTTGGTTCTTGAATGCTCAAGAAAAGACAAGTCATGGGATACTTTTAGTCTAATTTACAATGTTTGCTTAAGGTAGAATAAGTTATTAATTCAAATTCTGCTCATACATTTTTTATAGGTGCAAGCTCATGGATCTGATGCAATGGTCTATGATCGTTTGTGAGATACCCTTAACTTCTTCGGTTGCATTTCTGTGAACACCAGCTCAAAGTGACGACATTCTTTCGTATCGCATCCTTCCAACTTGTGGAAATCACAATACGTAGGATGCTTCCCAGGTCACCTCGATTTTGGCAGATGCTCAATCATATGTCTTTTCTTCTCTATCCAATAGAAGACTTATCTTTGATCTACTCTCAATGGAATAAGATCCTTATGAGATAGCATCGTTGGTAATCTTATCACAGTGGCCTTGGGGGCAACATCTTCGATTGGGTGGGTTGTGCTGCCTTCCTACATTTTCTTGGACTGGTATTCCTTTCCCATGGCCCTCGTATGTAACTCATTCTCTTACCTTTTGCATCACCAGCGCTAAACTCTTGGGTCGCTTTCAACATACCTTTCCTTAGGTCTGTACTTCAGCAGTTGCTCACAAATATGTCAATAGTCACATTAACATTACCTCCTTTAACTTCCAACATAGCCTGTTGGAATCGTTCTACAAAATCTGCCAACGGTTCCTTCCTTCCCTACTTCATTAGTTGGAGGTCATGGATCGTTTTGTATGGGGGGTGGAAGTCACAAAATACAACAAGAATTCCTTCATCATGGCTTTAAAGTTTGTAAATTAATCTAGGCTTTTAATTCTCAAACCAAAAATATGTTGCCCCTTCTAGTGTGGTGGGGAAGATGTCGGGCTGTAAATGAATAGAGCTACTCGTAAACAGTTCGATGTTTAGCTGAATTAAAGCTCATTCGAGCTCGGCTAAAATTTATTACAACGAATGTAAATTTTCGTTATAATAAATTAACAGAGCATGAACAATGGTGTATTCAGCTCGAAAGTTCCCGAACAAACTCGATAAGCGGCTCGTTGAAATACTCTTGAACTACTCACGAATAAGCTCGTTAAAATGCTCGTGAACATGCCCTGAAATATGAAATATTATAACTATCAAATTAATTATAAGTATATTGCGAAAAATAAGAATACGCATGTATATATGTAGCGTAAAATTTAAGTATTTTTAAGAGATTAAATAAGTTGTAAATACATAACAACTTTATTCGTGCAGTGAAAATATAATATTAAGTTCAATGAGCTTGTCGAATATTTAATTAACATGTCCGACTAAAGCTCGGCTAAGCTCGATCAAACAAAGCTCGGCTAAGCTCGATTAAAATCTGCTCAAAGTTGGTTCGATTTTGATGCGTCTCGTGGGCACGTGCGGTTTGTTTGGCCTTTGCTAGCCATAGCCGCTCTCTGATGTGGGTCGTCTTGGGCCTTCCCTTACCTTTCATGGCCATTATGGGTGTATTCAATCGGTTCCTTACCGAGCTGGTGATGCCCCGGTTCATTCATGCTTTTTTCTAACAATACCAGTGTTGCTAAGGGCGTTGAAAGTGCACCATCTTGCGTGGTGCTCGTAAACTAGGCACCTTTTCAAACCAGAGATTCCTCATGAAGCCGACCCTGAGTGCTTCGCGTTTGATACTTTTTGCTCTAAATCTCTCACTTTGTAATAGAAATTTTATTTTTAACAAGTTTATCATAGAATTAACTTTATATATTTGAAATAATAATTTTATTATTTAAGAAAAACTTTTTTATAAAAGAATTTAGCACCGTCACCGTGTATTTTAATAATACAATGACATATCTTATGGGACCCTATTCTATCTGTGCACTTATGGGTTTTTTATTATATGCCTAGCATAGGCATTTCCACATGTAACAAAATTGGCCACCATCATTATTATTGCATGACTTTTAATTCAAATAATTATTCGTGCTAACATATTTATAAGTTAATGATGATTGCCAATAGTGGTGTTTAGGAAAAAAATCAATTAAAATAATCAAAATATAAAGAAATTGGCCATGATTGAACATTGTATTTTATATTTATTAAAATGCTAAGACTTTTATGGTATATAACAAAGATATAAATGGCTTGTCAAGCCTGCTTGAATTTTTAGTTCTTGAAATAGTCCGGCTTAATCAGATCAAAGGATTCAATTCAATTTTATACATATATTAGAGATTAAATAAGTTTAAGTCTAATTGTAAATATAAAACTTAAATGTATGTAATTAATTTCATAGATAGTTTGTTATTTGATTTCTCTCTCTATTTATTCTCTTTTCCGATTTTTCATATGATGGAAAAATCCCGTGAAACATTGTTATTATCTTCTAATGTTACCGACGTTGAGAAAATCGATTGAATCAATCTCGATTTGGCATATAATTTCAAAGTTCTTTGATTTCGGCGCGGAAAAGGTACAAGATTCAAATCTGTTTTATTTCATTTTCCATCATCGGTGTATAATATGAAATAACATAATTTAATGAATTAGATGATTTTTTTTTCAAATTTCGTTAGTTATTGTCCCAAAATATTTTATATACATGGCTTGTTTGGTTGGTAGAATGGAATAGAATGTAATAGAATAGAAAATGAATACAAAAACGTCAAATACGATACATGAGTCCGATGTCGGAAGGAATAATTCTTCTTAGTTTTCATGGGAATCACGAAATATCCATTCCTTCATTTCTAAGAGAAATAGCTATTCCGTGATTCCTATGTTAACTAGGAATAGCTATTCCGTCTGACGTCGGACTCATGTATCATTTTTTATATTTTGGTAGACATTTTCTATTCTATTCTACCAACCAAACGAGCCAACGGTGTTTTATTTATGAGAATACAACTTGTTATGATTGGTAATCTACAAATAAACTAATAACAACAACAACATTACCCAACTGTCTATCAAAACTCCCACACAAATCGAGTAAGGAAGATGATGTACGCAGTCTTACCCCTAAAATAAACCTAAAATAAAATTACATTTCATCATTTATCCATGAGAAACAATTCAATCTCTCTTTTAATTATACTTACGATTTCATATTATCAATAGAAATATTAAATCAAGAAAATAATGATAACCAGGCCACGTCAAAAACCATGTCTATTAGTGGCCACTATAATTTTCCAGCGCTTAATGAAAATCGTCTTAATATTTTTATACAGTTTTATTAAGATAAACCCAACCAAAAACAGACAATTTATTTTTTTCCAAGTAAAATAGATTCCTGGGCAATAAAACATTATATTATACATTATTAGGCAACTCCAATGACCTAATAAAAAATTTAACCAAATCATTATAACAACTAGTGTCTGTAGGTCAGCAGGCGATGTCAATAAACAGATAATATAATATAATTTAGATTAAATAAGTAGTAAATAATTAAAATATTTGTTTTTTAAAAAAAGAAGAAAGAAAGAGAGGGGAAGGAATTGGATTCACGTGTAGTGGAGGGAATGCCGGTGATAAAGGGACAGATGGTCCTGATTCTGTAAGGGGCCCCACGGGTAGACCTGCAGATCCTACAAACACAATCTCCTCTTATTTTTGTGCTGTTCTTCGTTACTTTCTCCTTATTTATTGCTAACTTTTGTCTTCTTCTCTGTTTTCTTTATTTGTCTCGGTCCCACTTACCTTTTTTTCTAAAGCAATTAATTATAGATTTAATTAAGTCATTTAACACATACTTCACCATACTACTACCGGTCAATTTCACACACCAATGTGATGGATACTCGTCCTTGTTTCAATATTGGTTCAATATATCATTAATACCCAAATTTGGTTCAATGCGATCTGCATATTGGAAAAATATACTCTCTCTATTTTAAAATAACTATCATTTTAGAATTTTTGAAAAATTTCAAAATAACTGTCATTGTAAGATCTCAAATGCACCTTTTTAAAAAGTATTAAATCAACTTTCAAATTAACAAAAAGCATATGGGTTAATAAGTATTTTTATTTAATGTCGTTTTGGTATTGACAAACCAACTAAAAGCGACAGTTATTTTGAAATGGAGGGAGTATTAACTTAAAATTTTAATTATATATAAAATTAACTTAACATTTCTCATATACTAACAAGTTATTGATATAATTTAATATTCATTTCATTTCAAAATAAATGTCGTGTTGAGGTTGTTTATCAATAACAAAACAACATTAATTAAAGTAATAAAAATATTTATTTTTTTCTTTAACTTTTGTTAATTTGAAAGTTGATTAGATATTTTTTTTTGTCATTTTCAATATGTATTGAATAGGGTATAATGATCAAAATGTTTAAAAATGAGCATTGAAATCCTAAAACGACATTTATTTTGAAATTTTTTAAAAATCCTAAAACAACAATTATTTTGAAATGAAGGGAGTATTTCATTCGTTAATATTTCACTTTATTTTTATTTGTAATTATATAAGCATATTATGATTTACTAATAGTTTACAGCTGTTTATAACTTCATTTTAATAATTTATTAAAAATGTAAATCGCAAGATAAATGAGATTACCCATGTTTTGTCGGGTAACAGTTTGCTACTGATCTTAATAAAAAAATTTATTCAATAAAACTGTAAACGTAATATGTATTTAACATGAATCAGATTTGAGACTGGGGTTTCAAAATAAAGAATCTCATTGATATCTTATACCATGACTTTAATTAATAATAAAAAATACTTTAAAACAAATTTGAAACCGAGTTTGAAATTAATTCGGAACTATAACTCAAATATACCTTTCTAGAAGTATAAAACTATGAAAAATAATATTTAAAAATAAATATATGGCATCCTAATGTTTATCATATTGGAATAACGCTCCATTATCACAAAAGTTGGCAATTGAAAAGTTGCCTGACAATTTAGGTTTTTGTCTTTAGGTCAATCAGCCTTTGCAAAGTTGGAAATTTTGTAATCAAAGAAAATGGGTATGGTTATGCTTATTTATGGGTCCCTTTTAGCAATAAAATTTTGCTCATTATGCTCTCATCTCATGGCTTACATTTCCTAGAAACTTCCCATGTTATTGACTTTTGAAACACCCAACAAGCAAATAAAGAAACAATAAAAACAATTCATTGCACGTCACGTGGCTCACATTATCTCTTAAGTACTTTCTCCGATTTTTAATATTTGTCGTTTTAGATTTTGGATTTTGGTTCCTAATATTTGTCATTTCAGATTTTTTACTTTGGTTCCTAATATTTATCATTTTAAAATATTAATGCATTTTTTAACAAGATTTTCCTAACATACCATTGCATTAGTTAGAAAAGAGATTAAGTGTGATTAATTTATAAGTTGGTAATTAAGAAGAGAGAGAATTTTATTACAAAGTAAAAGGGATAAAACAGTAATTTTATAGTGCATTAAATGTCTTATTGGTTTTGTTGAAAAATCTAAAATGACATATATTAGGAACCGGAGGGAGTATTTTACTCCCTTCCGGTTCCTAATATTTGTCATTTTAGACTTTGTACTCTGGTTCCTAATATTTGTCATTTTAAAATATCAATGCACTTTTTAACAAGATTTTTCTAATTTTCCCTTGCATTAATTAGGAAAGATATTAAGTGTAGATTAATTTATAAGTTGGTAATTAAGAAGAGAGAGAATTTTATTATAAAGTAAAAGGGTTAAAGTAATCATTTTATAATGCATTAAATGTTTTATTGGTTTTGATGAAAATTGTAAAACGACAAATGTTAGGAACTTGAAGGGAATAGTATTTTCTTCCATGTTGTGTTATGAAATGGTAATAGCGTGCTTTAATGTAATGGTATGCAATTTAATGCCTTTTTAATCACATTCATTGTAAGTTTAATACTACTAGTATTTTGTATAAACATTCAGATTTAGTGTATCAATTGTATTGCATTCAATATATGTCATATACAAATAATTATGGTTAATTTCCTAAAAGAGAATGCTAAATAATTGTTTAATTTTGGACTTTATACAAGTCATGTGATTGAATATATAACTCGTTATAAAGGTGTAACCTTATAATTACCTTGTATTTACAAAATAAATGTAACTTTGTATTTTATCAACATTTGATTTGGACATCTACACATTCAATGATGATGACAGCAAAGTAATACAATTAATTGGATATGTATTAGTAATATCTATATATCAATAAATGATTGCACTCCACTCCTGAAAAAAATTATATTATTTCTCATATAACCAAGTAAATATAGAACCGGTCCTAGTATGGAAGTGAACTAGGCGATCATTTAAATCCCCTAAAAAATTATATAAAATTATTTAAGCATTTATGTTGATTTAGGATCCTATAAATATTTACTTCTTAATATATAATTTGAGATAAGACCCTATAAATTTAAAATATACAATTTAATTTAAAGATCTATAATCTGTAAGTCCGACCCTGAGTAAATACATAAACGATTGTACCCTACTCTAGAAGTAGGATGAGTTTTTTATTTATGTACTATGCATGTATAGATGTACTTAAATAAGAAGAAGACATTATATGGGATCTATTTTCGATAGTTACAAAAAATTATTTTAGATAAATTTTAATTAATGCTTGAAGATGACTTATTATATACATTTATTGAAATTGATGAATTTTTTTAGTAATTATAATTGATGAATATTTATGTAAAGGTTGAAAAGAAAAAAAGTAAAATTACTTTTGGAATTATGAGTAAAAACAAATTAAGAAAAGAAAAATGAAAAGAGTGGTGGGTAATGACAATGACAAAAGAGGCAGAGCAAAGTAACGTGCAAATGAGGGGGTCCAACTCACCACCAGTCAACCACCACTCTCCGTCGTCATCACCACCGCCTCAACCACCTTTACACGCCACCCCCTGCCACATCTCGACATCATCATTATCATCCATTTATTATTTATTTTCTGTTTTATTATTACAATGAAAATATAATAATATAAAATTAATTAATGATGATAACGTCGTCGTCTCGATCACGCTAACTAACTGATGATAATGCCAATGCACAATAAGATACGCTTCTGTTCTGCTCCTATCTATATTCTTACTTTTCTTCTGTTTGAACTTTATTTTTTTATTGGTCATACTTCTTATCTTCCAATTTAATAATCAACTGAATTTGGTCAATAAATTATTGATGTGAATATTGAACAAGCGAAAGTTTACAGAAATTGAATAATTGAACGAGAGAAAAAAGTATTGGAAAACAACTTATCAAACAAGAATAAAAAAACCATTCAGGCAGACCAAACACAGCCCTACTATTATTATAACTATGATATAATAGCAAAAATAAGTTACAATTATCCTTCATTGCTGCAATTTACTAGCAGTCACTAGAATTTAAATTCCATGAAAAAATATTATAATATTGTGCAATGGAAGTTGATTTTTAATGACATGAATTAGAGGTAAAAACTTTTATTTTTGACTTTTTCGATAGTAAACAGCATTTTTCATCCAACTATTACAATTACTTTTTTTTACTATTTCAAAGATAAAAAATGAACTGTAACAAACAAGCCATCAACCAGACCTTAAGGTCAATTAAACAGCATGGAAACCCGATTTTTTCTCATAACAAAGAAATATATATGGGTATTAAACAAATCGTGCGATTATTGGGTGTGTTTGTTTAGTGGCACTGCACAATAACAGCGACATTTGCGCGCGTCCTACGTGTCAGCTTTTGCCTCACACATGTCGCATTCTTTTTGTCGTTGACTCCACGCGTTCCTTCCGTACTCGTGCATTTCACGCTCCCTACTCATTCTGTCTGGTAGAGAGGGCCCCCACCCGCCACCTCTACTCCACATTTTCTTCCTCCTACATTCACCTCATGCTAAAATGCGCCTCTTATCCATCAATAATTTCTGTACTTACAATTCATATCATCCTACAAACTAAACTAGTACCCGAATATGTACAATAATATCTTCACAGTTTAATTCAATTCTAACAATTCTCAACAAGTAAAAGAAATGGGGATGTGTTATGAAAATAAAAGTAATTGGAGAAAAATCACATTTTCATGGCATGTACTTGGTAGATTATAGGGTAAAAATGCGTGTCTAATTTGCGTTGGGATTAACAAATTTTTCACCAACAGTGACAACACACCACACTTCTTGCCTTTGTGAATATACCCTACAAAAACTAAACAACACCCGTAATTAGATATAGATTTGATCTGAAACTCATACTTACACCATTTAAAAGCGCCCATATTTTCACCATTTCAAAACCAGCATACAATAGACGGTTATTGTACTAGCTTTGAAATGGTGAAAATGTGTTTTAAGACTCAATATAAATATAAGGAGGAATTAGATTCCAATTTTCAAATGCATGCCATAAAAGAATTCATTTGGACTGAAAAATTACTATAAAACTGAACATTTTCTATAATCTATGGTGTTGTATTCCGACAAATCAAGACATGTTAACACGGAAGCTAGCATTCTTGGTGGCTTTACAGACAGGACAAGTACTCAAACTAGACCCACAAACACTACACAAGCACAAATGCCTGCACGGCAACAGCAACACACACGATTCCTCCTTCCCGCAGTTTCTGCACATCCGCCGGTTACCATCCGCCGCCGCCGCGTCTCCGCCGCTGCTCCCGCAGCAGGACTGGGCGTCGTCCACTTCTGGGTCGTCCAATCCTGCGCCGTGGGTGCGCTCGTCGTTAACCTGCGCCGCAAGGACTTGTTCTAGATTGGTCCGCAGAGCATTGGCTGTGGCCTCGTTGGTCTGCGCCAAATCTCGCCATATTTGATTCTCTATGCACAGCGTTTTCAGCCTTTCTTCAAGCGCCCAATTCATTTTCCCGATCTTGGCGATTTCTTCTTCCTTTGCTCTTAATCTCTTTACCATCCCTTCCTCTATTGTTTCTATCATCCTCCTCGCTTGCCTCTTCCTCTTCTCTTCCAATTCTGCCCTCACTTTCTCCATCTAAACGGTAATAAACAAAAATTGATTATTTGGTCAACGAATTTATTACTCGAAGAATAAGAAATTTCTGATCTGGGTTTTGAGATTACATGTTGAGAAACAAGATTGTCGATGTCTAACTGTTGCTGGTGGATCTGAAGAGAGATATCTTGGCCAAGAAACGAGAGAGGAATGTTCTTGATTTGAGATTGGTAATTAAAGAGAGGATTGGCCATGGATTCTCTTGAGCGTTTTCTTGGCGCAGGGTTAGGAAGATGATTATAGGATAATCCACTTTCTGATTTGATCGCCGGGATCGAATCTGCCATCAAACAACTGTAATTCGGGAGCAGAGTACTGCTGTCCGCCGTTGACGATGGGAAATTACCTCTGTACCCCATCCCCATTTGGGCGTTGTTGTTGTTGTACATGTTATTCAATTCAGCGGAATTGACCATTTCCCTAAACCAAACCGCCAAAATCAGTCCCAATTTCACATAGAGAGATCCAGAAAGAGATGAAACTGAAAATTGGGATTTGATTTTCTTACCTGTTGCTTAAGATTTGAGGGGGGAATAAGTTGAGATGCCGGGCTTCAACTGCCATGGGAGAAAAACAAGAAAAAGATTGAAACTTTGAGCTTTGGGTTTCGTTTCTTCAAAGGAAAATCGGCACCCTTTTAATGGCTTCTTGATGTTGGGGTAAATGTACGATGCAAAATAGAGGTGGCAAGGCAGTACGGTGGGGTTTATTTGAGGGTTTGGTTTGGTCTAGAGAGAGTAAAGGCTAGTGAGAGAGAATCAAATGAAATAATAAACTTCCAGCATTTCTCTATGCGAAACTGGTATAAATAAAAGATACAAGATGGGATGAGAGAGGAAGTAATGATAATTTTGTTTGGTTTGGATTCTTTTGTCTATTTTAGGATAAAAAAATACTACTATTAGTAAAAGAGGTTGATCCTACTTAACTCCAAATCTACGACAAACAGATGCCTTTGGTTTCGCCGTAATTCAGACGGTTTTCCAGGGGTATTACAGGGATATTGTTTAGTTCCCAAAATTATGCATCGTAACTGGCTTCCTATTCTTTTATCGTTACATGAAAATAAATAATAAAGGGGGGTTTTGGAGATTTTATTAATGCAACTGACAAATGAGGGCAGGCAGTGGCATCAGCCACGTAATTAGATGCCGACTGGAGCCTGGCTGGACTGCCACGCTGGCATTAATATCGGAGTCCACGTGTAGGACAGGACGTGCATTCCAAATAAACAATTTTATAAATAATGCTAGGTTCTAATCGAGTTTTGAAATCTTTAAAATTTAGGCGGAATTGTAATTACATGTTACTGCTACTTAGATGTTGCATCCGCGGTAATGAATCAGTACTGGTGACCTAAAAACATAAAATTAAACATCAATTCTCAAAATAACGATTAGGTATAGATAGATGTTGAATTTCAATAGGTAGAAATAAGAATTAATGAAATCAAATATGATTGATAAAAAAACCGATACATATCAAACTGCGAATAAAGAAATAATATAAAAATGAATTCACAAATCTTCTTACATTCTAGTGAGCTTAAAGTAATACACACAACAAACATTTTTTTTTTATGAAACACACAACAAACATTTGATATCAAACTAATAATTATATTTAGTTTTAAATATGCTTTAAACATATATTTTATCAATATATCTTAATCATTCAAAATATTAACTTATAGCAATGTATTTTGTAATCATCGCACTCAGATGTGACTAATAGTATTTATATTAAAACTATTAATTCAGTTAAGCATTTAACACAAATTAATATTTATAATGTATTCTATAATATATTGATTTCCTTGTTTGTTTTTGAAAAACCAATATCTAATTTTCTATTTTCACAATTAGATAAAACATTTTGTGTTATTTGAATAAATGATAAAATACTCGTTCAATTTCAAAATAATTGTTGCTTTTAGGTTGTTTGTCAATACCAAGACGACATTAACTAAAGCAATAAAAATACTTATTTATCCCTATGACTTTTGTTAATTTGATAGTTGATTGAATACTTTATTCCTTTTGTTATTTCCAATGTACATTAAATAAGGGTAAAGTGGATAAAATTTTTAAAAATGTGCATTGAAATCATAAAATTACAGTTATTTTAAAAAAAATTTAAAATCGTAAAACGACAGTTATTTTAAAATGAAGAAAGTATTGATTAAATTTATATCATTTTATCATTTTTTTTTGTTCGAATCAATCATTCAAAGTTATTGTTATATCTTTACGGCAATTCTATATTGACACCAGCTTTTTTTACACTCATTTACACTTTACAATCTCCACCATTCATCTTTGGATAGTTAGATCTCCACCATAAGATGAAAACAAAATGGATGGTGGAGATTGTATAGTATCAATGGATATCAAATAACTGGTGTCAATATAGAATTACTGATATTTTTATTATTAGATCAAAGTAACAATCGGACCATAAGCTTCCGGATACAATTTACTAATAGGGCCGCACGACGCAAGTGTCAGTGACATTGGTTTTTTTTTCACTCTAAATACCCATTGTTTTCTAAAAAACGGGAATAAGTAAAATAAGTATTACTAAAAATTCAATAAAAGCCTTCATAAAAAATTACTAATAATAAAAGCCAGCGTGGCAAGAGGGTGGGGGACCACTAAAATTGGATTATTGTCAAGGAAAAGGGGAACTTGAGCCGTTGATAAAGGAGGTGGATAGTCAGGAATTATTTTGGCACTTCTCTCTTTCTTTATGAGTAATGAATTATTTTATTTTATTTTGGATATTTTCTGATATAATAAGACACGTTAACTGAAGCTGGCCGCGTGGGAAACGTTGGGCTTAGATTCGGTTTGGAAAATTGTCAGTCCCACGTGGCTACTTACTTTCCTACCATATCTCCTGCATTTTTTGATACTTTATTTTTTTATCAGATTATTATGTATTTTTTAAACGAAAATTCTACAGAATGTACCGGAATGTACTGCAAGTTGTGATTTGATACATCTACAATTATTAGTTTTTCATGTTAGTAAATTTTGGATTTTAATCCTGAATAATGTTCAAAGAAAAGATAAGTTATAAAATGTAGTTGGGTTACGAATTAAGTCCTGAAATATTATTATTTTAACTAAGAAAAAAATGATAAAAATTATTTCGGTTCTGAAATGTATAAGAATCGAAACTTTTTTTATCATTTCTTTCAAAAAAATTAAAAAAATTTTTTTGTGAGAATGTTTCGATTCTTTGACATTTCTATTAATTTTTTTTTATTTTTTTATATTTTTGTGTAAGAACCGAAACATTTTATTTCGATTATTACAATTTTAATTTACTATATATGCGGCCAACAAAACTCAAATTTATCTACATTCATTTTTTCCAAACTCATTACTCACCTCTCCTCTTATTTTCTCTCCAGTTCCACTGCATTATTTACACCCTCTACTCTTATTT
>CATIWQ010244179.1:0-10658 GCA_949673415.1 Euphorbia schlechtendalii | reverse complement strand
AGTAACGGAACAAAGAAAATAAAACAGATAATTTTATTGTTGTTGGGTTGGTTAGGATATGATGGTAAATAAATAGATAAATGTATAAATAGATTAGAGTAGAAGAAATCGGTATAGATTATCCCTGCGAACAAGTATAACAAAGAAAACATGCAAAATCATCAAAGATATTACGTACACTAGACTACTTTAACTGATTCGGTTCTAGACACTCAGATATTCAATTATTTATCACAGAGCATCACATGAAATGAATTTTCTAAGTCTAGTGTAAATGAATTAAGACGGTTATATAAACCTGGATAATAATAGTACTATGCTTATTACGAGTCGCTCTCACATAGCCATATTCAGCAAGTTACCATTCCAAAAATGTTTGCTCACTAAACAGTATTATAATCACAGATCTAATGATTATGCACAATCTTGTTAACCTCGAAATCACTCTTAAAGTTAACTCAAAAGCATATAACTTGATTAATATAAAAGACTCAGCACGAAATACACAATATGACACATAGACATATCATAAACTTTGAAATATAAAGTATAAGTAGAAAACAAAGCAAAGTTATAAGGTACGTAAGTGAAAGCTATTAAAGTTGATCAAACCATATCAACTCTTTAATGAGAGTCATCAATCATGTGTCTGCTTTGAATTCGGTCTCGGCTCTTTCAGAATCTCCGCTAGGATGCTAGTCTTTGTGAATATTGAATAAACGAATATTTAAGATTGAAAACTTTTATTGATAAGTGATTTGCAATTAAACTTATACAATAGTATCTTGAATATGTAGAGAAATCTTGTGATCAAAATAAGGTTCGAGTCATTTATACATTTTCTCGCTAACTTAGAACGAAGTGAAATCTACATGATTTTCTCTCTAGAACTATGTATGCATGCATACACCTTATACCATATACCACATACCATACCCATCCATACGAAATTATGGAGATTGAAGCCCTATTTATGAGTACGAAGGGTTGCATCCATTCAAATGAAGGATCGTGTCCATTGGCAAAGAGTTGTACCGCTTCATTGTGATTGGTTGAATTGGTTTGATCTCATCTACAATGGAAAGGCACCTTTTCATGATTGGTTGACTTTCGAAAGGTTTCTTTTCATATGACGGTTGATGGCGTTTGATCATTTTTATCCGGCGTTTGAAAGAAGAGAAGAGTTGACCAAAAACCGTCAAGGTCATGATTGCGAATGTATGTCGCGACTGTGAATACTTGGTTGGTAACTTTCTATTATGAATATTAACAAGTCACGATCGAGATATATGTGTCATGATCATGACATGCCTTTTTCACATGATTCCTCCTTATGATTTCTATCGATCTTTGACATCTTCGATCCTTTGCCAATTCCTTAAGTTCCACGCATCTTTTTGCACATTTTTCACTCTTTTTGCATAGATTTCCAACTTTAATCATTTTACTTCCAAGTTTTACCTAGTACTTGCATTTTCATAAAAAAAACAACTACATACCTCGTAAAATCTTTTATATGAAGTATAAAATGACTTAAACCATAATGTTTAATGATTGAAAATATCATGATTATAAGTGTATATATACACTTATCAAACAACTTCTCATCAGTTGCTCCAAATATAATATCATCAACATATATTTGGACTAGCAACACATCTTCTTTTTTTCGCTTGATAAATGGAGTTGTATTGCTTTTCCTCTTGCATAGCCTTTGCTGATCAAGAAATTAGTCAGCCTCTCATACCAAGCTTTAGGAGCCAACTTCAATCTGTAGAGAGCATTCCTCAATTTGAAGACATGCTTAGGATTCTTTAGATCTTCAAAACCAAGATGCTGGTAAACATACACTTCTTCTTGAATGAATTTATTCAGGAATGCGCTTTTGACATCCATTTGAAACAATTTGAATTTCATATGGGATGCAATAGCACACAGGATTCGAATTACTTCAAGCCAGGCTACTGGAGCACAGGTCTCATCATAATCGATGCCTTCTTGCTGATTATGGCCTTGTACAACAAGCCTAGCTTTGTTCCTAGAAACAGAGCCATCTTCATCAAGCTTGTTCTTGAAAACCTGTTTGGTACCAATGATTGGTTTCCCTTTAGGCTTAGGAACCAGATCCCAAACATCATTGCGCTTGAACAGATCCAGCTCCTCTTGCATTGCGATCATCCAATAATCATGTCCTTCTGCATCTTCAAACTTCTTAGGTTCAATCAATGGAATGAAATCTGGATGAATCATCATCCTGCTAAGATGACCTCACGTCATCATTGGATTATGAACATTATTAACTGTGTTGTCTAGCAGATGGTTGTGATGAACTCTAATCTCTCTTGGTAGACTCGGATCAACTACTGGAGGATCGATAATGGGTTGCTGAGGTGGAGGCTGATCTTTGCCTTCGTTGAAGTTGATTGAAAGATCATCATCATCTTTGACTTCCTCAGCTTCAGGTTCTTGGGCTGGGTTAGGCAGCATAGAGTGTGGCATACTGAGTGGATTTGCTTGTTGGGTTACTCCTTCATCTTTATCATATGGACATCTATTTGCATTGTTAGTTTTATTAAAATCTACATGCATAGACTCCTCTAATAGGCTGGTTCTTTTGACATATATTTTATATGCCCTGTTGTTAATTGAGTATCCCAGAAACATACCTTCATCAAACTTAGGATCAAACTTACCTAGTTGCTCCTTGGTGTTCAGAATAAAGCACCTATAGCCAAATGATTTGAGATGACCAATCTTAGGCTTACGCCCTCGCCAAAGTTCATAGGGTGTTTTCTCCAGAATTGGTTGAATTAAAACCCAATTCAAGATATAATAAGTTGTGTTAATAGCTTCTCCCCAAAAGTACTTTCATAAATTATTATCACTCAGCATGGATTGAGCGATTTCAACTATTTTGTTGAGGTGTATAGGGAGAAAAGAAGTTGTGGTCAATACCATGCACTGAACAGAATTCTTCGAAATGAAAATTCTTAAATTCTTCATGATCACTTCAGATTCTACTGATTTTAGTTCGTATTTTGTTCATTATCTGATTATTGAGCTTGATAAAAGATTCACATATCTCGTCTTTGCTACTCAGCAAGACTACCCAAGTGAATCTCATGAAGTCATCCACAACCACCAACGAAAATCTCTTACCACTCATGCTCATAGGTTGAACAGGGCTGAAAAGATCTAGGTGGAGGAGCTCCAATGGTCATTTAGTTACTATGTGATTTATTGACTTAAAAGACTACTTAACTTGCTTACCTAGTTGGCAAGCTAAGCACAATTTATCCTTCTCAAAGCTGATGCTAGGTAAACCCATAACTAATTTATTTTAGCCAATTTGGATAGAATTTTCATATTTATATGACCCAACCTTCTATACCAAAGCCACAAATACAAGACACACATTAGTGGAGACTGGAGATAAATCAATCATATATACATTATTGATTCTATGAGCAAAGAGAATAGTAGAATTAGTTTTACAGTCCATAACTAAACAACTTGCTGAGTTGAATGTAACCTTTCTACCTTTGCTACAAAGCTGGGCTACACTAAGCAAGTTGAACTTTAGACCTTTGACTAGAGAAACCTCTTCGATTGAAGGGAAGATACCAACATTGCCACAGCCAACAATCTTACCTTTCTAGTTATCTCCAAAACTAACACTTCCATTTCTTTTGAGCTCCAATGAGATGAATTGGATTTCATCTCCAGTCATATGCCTTGAGCATTCGCTATCCACATACCACATTCTAGATTCATCAACAGATCTAAGGCTCACCTGAAAAAAGTTACATTTTCTTAGGTACCCATGCTTTTGAGCTGGGTCCTCCCTTGTTAGCAGTGCTTAAATTACTCCAGTCATACTCATCATTTTAACCATTTTTATGCCTACACATTACTATGGCATGTCCAACTTTTCCGCAAAAACCACACACCATTTTTGCTTTAGGCTGGCTTGCTTTCTTCTTTTTAGAGGAATTGTTCCTCTTAGAATTGAGAGTTTGGTTACTCGGAGGTTAACAGTTGGTTGGAGGAGGATCCTGCTTCTTCTTCAAATCTGTTACCCCAGCAGTCAACTCATCTAATTGCTTAGTGAGCTTGTGGTTTGAACAATCTTGATACTTAGCTTTTTCTTAAAGAAAGTGGATATCAAGAGATAAGGAAGCCACAGTGTCTTCCAAACCTTCACTTCTCCTCACTAGCTCCTTGATGTTTTTCATTGACTTGTTAGTCAATTTCATAACATCGAAGAGTGCCTAGGATAATTCTTCCATAGACAAGGGAATTTCAGAATATACCTCTACTTGAGGAGCCTTTCCCTTATTGTGCTCAGCTTCAGAGTCAGCAGCGATTTAATCTCTACCAGAGGTAGATGCTGAGCCTTCGCCCCTTTGATTTTCAATAGCCATGAGATAGATGTTGGTTGAATTAGTTGCATCCTCCTCAAATGATAAGGATTCTTCTGAGTCACTCCATGTGGCAGTAAGTGACTCATTTTTCTTGTTGAACTTCTTCTTGAATCTGTTATTCTTCGCCTTTGGACAGCTGAATTGAATATGGCCTTTTTCTCCACAGCTAAAGCACTTGATGTCTTTGCTGTGCTCCTTTTTGGATCCTTCCTCAGCTCTACGCCGGTGCTGAGTTGACTTGTTTTTAACTGGAAACTTCTTCTTGTTGAACTTCCCATCCTTCTTCATGAAGCTTTTGAAATGCCTGATCAGAAGGGCCATTTGCTCATCAGAGTCACAGCTAGTGGACTCATAAAATGAATCAGCTTTTAGGCTAATGGATTTTTCCTCTCTTTCCTTGCCTCGACTCCTTTTAGAGTCATCAAAATATTTCCTCAGAGACATCTCATGAGTCAACAAGGTGCCTATCAGCTCATAGTAGCTGTAGGTCTTCAATTCATGAGCCTCCTCGATAGTGCTCCTCTTGGAGTCCCATTCTAAGTTAAGAGTGCACAAAATCTTCTCAACGAGCTCCTCCTTGGTGAACTCCTTTCCCAATCTCTTCAGTTCATTAACGATGTTAATGAACCTAGTATTCATGCATTGAATACTCTCACAGGTGCCCATTGAGAACATCTCAAACTCTCTCAGCATGAGTGTGAGCATGTGATTTTGTACCAGCTCACACATTCAATGATGATAGCTTTTTGGGATTTTTATCATTGAATTACACAATTTTTAATCATCTGAAGATTTCTGAATGGGAATGTTCCTCGTCAAGGACTTTAATTAGTTTGAAAAACAAAGATTTTGGTAAAATTTATTAAAATAAATAAATTTAAAAATAAAAAAAATATTTAAAAAAATTTGATAAAAACTTAACTAAATTGGGCTCGCCGAACGAATGAGCCCAGTACGTCAGGCTTGCTGAATTTCCAACGACCCCGAAAATCCCCAATATATATGGGTTTTCGGTTTGATTGAAAGGAGCTGAGAAATTAGAGAAAAATTGGATTTTCAAGAGAAATAACAATGAGAAAAATCAAGAAAAATTGGCTTCAAAGCACTTTTCGATTCCGAAACTTTCGATTTTCAAATAAACTTTCTTCAATTTCTTTTTCTTCTATAATCCTCAGATATTCTCGGGTCTAAAACAAATTTAGAAACCGAGTCTGATTATCTCTTGGATAAATAAATATTTATTTTCCATAAACACTTGAACTGAAAAACAAATGAGGAATGCTCCCGGGGATCATACGGATACAACGAAGTGTATTCATGCCGAAAGGGTAAGCCTCTGAGTTCCTAGAGTTGCTTCATCTCTTGCTTTCTATATTCTTCTTATTTTCATTTTATATGTGAACCTAGAAACTGTTTTATTTTCTTTTATTGTGTAAATGCTGTAACATTTCTTCTTCATTTTTAATTTCTGTTAGGATACCCAACAAATGGAATTAAAATTATTCCCAGATAACAGACCTCACATTTTGCCAGTGATCATTTTCATTAATTTAAAATGACCAACATACTTGTAAATAAAATAAATTGTTTTACTTCTAAATAAGAAATTTTCAATCGTCGTTGTTTTAATTAGGCCACACGGGCCTCGTCAAAATCAAATAAAAAATACGTGTAAATATTGTGTTATACATTATGGTAACCGTTGTGGATGCAGGTTAGATGTATGCCTAGGATTTATTTTCCTTCGGGTATTGCAAATATTTTCATGAAAATTGTAATTAATATATTAGGCGGGTTTTTCTGCATTTATTTACAGCTTTATATATGGTTTTACTTCTTTCCACATGGATGTTAAATCATACAATAATAACTCAAAAACAACATAAGTGTGAATATGCACAATTAAGAAAAATGGTTTTATATAGATGTAATATAATGTAATCCAATAAGAAATAAGCAACTTATCTCGGACTCGAATCTCTGTGTCTTAGTGAGCTATCGCCCGGATGTTAAGCCTCACAGGACTCTAATTCCTGGAAGAGCTAATCCAGGTGGTGACTTTACACTATGAGAGACAGATTCGGGTTTAACTGATCTAAAAATGTTTTCGCTTTCTCAATCAAACTTCCCCGGGTCCGCGACCTTGTACATTTTTATTTTCAACATAAACACCCTGATGGACCACGCCTCTCATTAGCGCTCTCTTGGCCCATCGCTTCACGTCGTCCGCTCATAGTGTCGACTCTGCCGGGGGTTTTTCTAAATTTTTTTTAAAAGGTTTTAGATTTTGGATAAGTGCTGAAAATTATTGATCAAATTATTTCGTATTTTCTTAATTTTGACATATTCATAAATTCACATTTCAATAGAGGGGATTAGCCTGTATGTTTAAGTTACCCTATTTCCTCGAAGCTTTCTCTTGTACTAATCTTCCTCCATGAGAAAAGATAGTACTTGAGCGGGTGGAACACTTGTTGCCATATCGCATGTACCTCCCTCTTAGAAACCATTTGGGGAGAGGATTGGAGTGTATTTTAGTGCAACAAGAACCTTCTACATCAACAACCCATTTATAAACCTCATGTAAATAAGCTGTAGGCATTTTCCCTAGGGTGTTACCCAACAAACGACCATGCATTATATTTTCTTACAGGTGCGCTCTTTAGTATCCTCGTGATATTAAGATGAACTAAAATTAGGATAGAGATTAGCAAACAACCCTATGCACAGGAGTTGTATGGTTGGAAGTTTGGATGTAGCATGTTATGTGCTACATACTTATTATTATACAAATGTCATGCTAACCACAAATCTTAGTGCAGACACTTGAACGCACACACACATAATGTTAACATAGCATGTTCTCATACCAAATCGGTGTCACATACACTTAGGATTAGTTGACACTTGAGATCGTGTCACCATAGAATAACATAAAACCACTTAGAAACATCACTTACCCCTTTTCAACAAGATGTCCACTTGACATCCGGCTATTAGCCCGTACAAGGTAAACATACCCTTATTTTACTGCGTGATGTCTACTTGACATTTGACACTAAGCCCCCAAGGGCAATAATATATCCCACACATCATCTTTGAGATGTCTACTCGACGTCCAACTCATAGCCCACACAAGGAAATCATACATGCCACATGGCCCGAACGGGGTAAATACATACCCAAACCATTTTTCCTACATCACGTGATGTCGCTGTTGACATGCTAACCTAAGCCCACACAGGTAAACTTATGTAAAAAAACCTTACCTTACCAAATATCAAGGGTATATGCTTAATACCCGAACCATCCGCCCACATGAGATAATAATTCATACATCCCCACATACCCTCAAACAGTGATGACCACACAAGCATTCGAAACTCAGCCCTAATTGGGCAAAATAACCATATTATTCCTTCAATAGCTACATACGGTAATTATTTTCATCTTATTCGATTTCATCAGGGCATGTCACACTACTTACCCGAAATAATTTTGACCTCCTCATTCCAGGGGAACTAGTCATAGTCCAAAATCTCAAGTTATTGACCTAACACCACATGGTAACTTGGTCACCTCACTTACAATATCCATGTTACGATGTCACACAGATGTCGTACAAATCTCAAGTCCATCCCTAGGTGTTGAATTTTCATTTTCACCTATTTTTATTTTATCTAACAACTAACCAGTTTGTTTCAAATGGATTGACAAACACATTATTTATCCCAGATCATGGCATGCTAAACCCTTGTGAATGCAGCCATAACATTAAACATCTCACACATTTTTCACATCACGAATCATGTCATGAATCCTAAATGCATGGTATGATCTTCTACTTCTGTATCGAAGGGGCTTGGAAAAGGCCTGCTCGTCGCCTGGTCCACATTTCTCCAATCATGGCTAATCTAGAGGGGGTTCCATACATTGACTCAAGTGAGGACTTGGGTTTTAATTCAAATTCATTTCAACGTATGTCTTTCATGGCCAATCCACAAGAAGAAGGTGCAAGGGAGGGTCACCCTGCCCTTATGGGATAAAACTCTCAGTAGACACATTAGTCGTCGGTAAGCGCCGAGATTACAGCTGCCTTGAACACCTTTGCAAACAGCGAACAACTAACATCGCTTATTCGCCAGCACACCGAGAGGGCCCAAAATGTAATGTCCAACCGGGAGGTCATCCTTAACAATAGCAGTCTAACTAGCTGGCCTCAAATAGAAGGACCTCCCATCTCACACATAGCGCTCCCAGAATATAACTTTGCCAATCATTCCCAGAATCAATTATTCCAAGGATAAATTGGGCAGTCGGCGTTTGTACTAGGGCCTTTCTACCAAGGAATGACCCAATAGCCTATTCCTAGTTGGAGTACGTCAGTTGCCTCACAATTTTAGGCACCTCAACTGCCTAATTTTGCGGCATTTCCCCAAGGGAAATATGGCTCTTATCTAAGCGCAGGGAACGCCATCCTCCAACAACCAGGAATGGTGAAATTATGGCAACAATTCTTGGCCACTCACGGTGGCCATCTCATGAATCCATACTCGGAGTAACTGACAATCGAGGATGAAGATAGTTTGCCCCCAAACTTCCCAATGTCGCAGTTTGAAAAATATGTGGGATCTGGAGACCCACGTGCTCACTTCACACATTATCAAATGGTGGTAAGAGCAGTGAATGGATGATGGCTAAGCTCTTTGTCATCACCTTGGGCCACCTAGTCAATGAATGGTACATCCACCTTCCGCTAGACACAGTTACTGATTGGAATAGCCTTGCTCAGGCTATGATGGAGCATTATGGTTTCAACTCTTAAATGGAAACCACAATGCAACATTTGGAAGCTATAAGGCTAGAGTAGGGTGAGAGATTCAAATCTTACTATGCACATTGGATGGGTACATAGGTTAAGCTGCAGACTCGTTTGACCCTACCGGAGATGATAACAAAGCTGTTGGATGGCGCACTGCCACCTTACAGGAACAAATTCGAATTTGATTGCTTCTTCAATTATCAAGAATTGTTTAACAAGGCATAGAGGATGGAGCACTTTGCATCCATGAACACATCTAGAGGGCACTAGTACGAGATGATAACATCAATTATGAAATAAATTACCTTGTAACAACACTACCCATGAGGCATTTTTGAATTATTTTTTAATAAATCAAACTTTGTTTACTCGTTTGATATCTTGCTGTTTGACATCACGCATTCTCATAATCACATACATAATGTTTTTAGTACATGTGACATATCATGCTATGAAATTAATTTGGGTATAAATGGATTCTCCAAAGTTATAATAAGTTCAAATGATTTGACTCTTGAGAGAAAGTGAGAGATAGACTAATGTACTTAGATAACGCGTGATAGCATTTATCTCGGCAAAGATGAAAGATCAATAGAAAGATCTCCAAACATGAAACATCCACTGACTATATAATCAGTCAATTAAATGAATGAAGCATGTAAAGATCAAAATGATCAGAGCTATAATAAGGCTAAAATGTCAACAAAGCAAGTTGAGACCAAACAACTGGCACAAGATCACAAAGGAGTCAGATAGTTGAATACGTTAACAACTCCATCACACGGCAAACCACCATTCCTGGGGCAATCAAGCAAAAGTCAAAATGACCAAAGAAAATTGAAGCTCCCCTAAAGGGTGAAACAACTGGCATGATACTAAAGACAAAAAGGAGTCAGATAGTTAAACACGTCAACAATTCCTTCGCACGGCTCGCTACCATTTGTGGGGAAATCATTACACCATTGAATAATTAAACTCAAAAGGAAATGCTGATGATCAAGAATCATCATCGAGAACACCACAAGCTAAAAAAGTGGCATGAGCACCAACCAATCAATTATAAACGTTAAACGAGACAACAACTGAAGTCATGGACATGGACGGCAGCCGATCTATCAAATAAACCAAGTTTTACACAATTTCTATCATGTATAGGTGAAAAAAATAAATTGGTAAAGAGCAGTACCAATAAAAAATAAATTAGCCTGTCAATTAACACTCTGTTGGTTGAGCAAAAATTAAGGTCTCTTTTCAAAACATAAAAAGAATAGTCCGTTGAGTTGAAAACTCAAAAAAGGCAACTTAGGCAAAACTTAGACATCGAGAGAACCACATTGGTTAGAAAACAAGAGAGGTCTATTTATTGGTAGAAGTCAAATCATTTGAAACATTTATACCCCTGTTAAGTTCAT
>CATIWQ010244132.1:0-11833 GCA_949673415.1 Euphorbia schlechtendalii | reverse complement strand
AAGTCTAGAACTCGTTCATGGGACAAACTTTCATTATTTACAAAGCCCAACTCAATGAAATGCCCAATAAAGATTAATTGTACAATGAGTTTGAATTTTTTTTAGGCAAATAGCACCTCAACTTATCCCAATGGTTCTAATGTCTTGTCATATTTCAAAAAGTTCTCTCAAACCTCTTAAGCTGGTTTTTTTTTACATCTCTTAGCTTATTGACTAAACAGTCACACTTACAACATGCATCATGATGACGTGACAAAGTTTGAAAAGTCAACCTAATAAAATTGATACATGATATAAAATAAAAAAAACCACGTACATAAATTGAATTAAAACCTTTTTAAATTATCCTTTGCAAAAACTTCTTCTTCCTTTGACATATGAATTCAATCAACAATAACACAAATAATGGAAACAATTGAGGAGTATTAAGAAATTGAAATTTTCAATTCATAGCCGGTGGCTTGAGTTGAGAACAAAGAAGCAGCTACCTAATTGAATTCAGATGTAATTGGAATCAAAATAAGTCAAATATGGACATCGTTCAAGCACCTTGAATCTGCCATTGTTCATGGAAATCCGTAATTGAAATCGAAAATCAACAAAAACAAATAGAAGAACGGTCCAATAATAGCTATGAACATTACAACTGGGGAGTAAGAGAGAACCCTAGAAAATGGGACAACTTACTGGAATTGAAATGAAAAGGGAGGGAGCCAAAACAGTTTTGTTTCGGAGAGATGAATAAGGTGTAGAAGTGATTTAATAAAAAGCCATGTTTGAATAAATAGGTTAAGCTTTTGTGGTTAAAGAGTAGAGTGCAGTGAAGAGAGAGATGAAACAAGGCAATGGATGAGAGCAGGGCCGTCTCGGAAATTCTCGAGGCCCTGAATCTAAGATGAAGTATAGGTCTTTATAAAATTACGTAGAAAGTAATCTTTCACCAGCAAATTTAGCAATAAAAAAAACAAACACCATTGAATTTAATATATATGTATTTTTAGGTTATTTGAATTTTTTTTAATCCGAACATTTTTTTAAAAAATTTCCATTATATATTATCACAATAAACTTAATAAAAAAATCTCAATGTTGATTATTGCTATTTTTTAGAAATTTATAAATGCAATATGTTTGAAATTTATTTCATAAAGTGATAATACTAAAAAACGGAAGTCAAAATGTGACGCTAATATTGACATTACAGATTGTAATTTACAAAGTGAAACAACTGAAAGTTCCGAATTTGGGTTTGACTTGAACATTGTGGAACTTCAGAAAATGTTGCATTAATCTTGCGAGATTTCTCCTGCAAAACAGATAAAAAATCAAAGTAGAGTCGGGGTTTTGTCCCCGGGGGAGCCTCCGATGCCTAAGTCAGTAAGAGTGAAGAGTTCTTATGCGTGTATAATATTAGAGAAAATGAGTAGAGAGAATGTGATTAACCTGTTATGGAGGTTACTTTCCCCTATTTATAGAGACTGCCTAATCCCCCAAATTAAGGAGATTTGAATTGATCAAAATGGGGATCGTGATCCCTAGAATCAAGGGAGACCAAGTCTGAGTTCTATCTAATCCTTAATTCTAGGATGCGGTTATCCACATGACAATTGAAGCAGGAATTTAAATGGCCACCGGCCCCCTATCAAGACGGGGATACATCCTTATGATTGTATGGCGGAGCAACTGGGACGGCTACATTTGCATTCGCACATGATTCCGTCTCAAATTCGAGACCGAGACGACAATTTACGATTGAGAGCAGTGGTGTAAGTACCTCGAGGCGGGATTTTATCTCAGCAAGCGGTTGGACAAACGAGCTCTGCCATTGTCTTTGAGAGAATGACATTATGCTCTGCTAACAACAACAAAGTCGAATATTGAAATTGTTTGCTTGTAAGAAAAAATAATATATGTACTGCATCAATTAAACTTTATATAGATTTAAATTAATACCACATTAAAAATAAAATTATTTAAGAATTTAATATTTTTTATTTTTTTGCCTAATTGAGCTTACAAAGTTAATATTAAATGGTCATAAATTAAAAGTAAAATGGTAAATACTTAACATAAGAGAACACCTTTTGAAAAAAATTCTTTAAAGATATCGTGATGAAAATAATCTTAGTAATTAATTCAGTGATCTATTGTTTTAACAATATTTAAAGATCAAAAAAGAAAATAAACCTTGAAGAGAAGAAGGCGAAAAATAAGGGGGAAAAGAATGGTGAATAAATATAGGGTAGAACGAGAAAAAATGAAAAAAAGGAAAATAAATAAGAGATATGAAAAGAAGGAGGGAAAAAGGAAAGGAAAATGTAAAAAAAAAAAAAACAGGCAGGGTACTGGACCTGGAACTTTGATAAAAAGGGACAAACAAAGTTCAATATTTTTAATTTCATGTGATAAAATTATATATTAATATTTATATATCTATACAATACCCAACCTCCATTTTAAGGCTTCTGAAACTCGGAGTCATAAGCGATCGCTCACTTTGCTCTCTTTAATAACCGGCCCTAAATAAGAGAAAGCAAGAGATGAGAGGTTAAAGATGAAAGTACAAATGTACCCCTTAATAATTCTGGTATAAAACTCACATCCTTGAATTTTCAACCAAAATCTACCACGTTACCGATATACGGTAAAGAGATATAAAAATATTATTTTGAGAGAGTTCAGGAAACATTCTGAAAGTTAAGGGTAGTAGAATAATTAGAATAAACTAAGAATAATTGGGACAAACTAAGGAAGCTATATATATTTTTGACCTTAAATTTATCATTATGAGTTTTTATATTTTATTCCATTAAATTTGTATACTTGATTATAATAAACGTTATTAAATAATTAAGATTATTATATTTAAAATTTTAATATATTTTTATTTATTTTGTTTGTTTCTATTTAGTTTTTAAGTAAAATTTATAACAAAAAAAATGTTCTAAACCTTGGATCAGGTTTGAAAATGATCTTATAAACCCGATCTAAATCTAGTCCAAATCCAAAATTTAAACTAAGAACTTTGATTAATCTTTTAAATAAAATGCCCAACAACAAAACCCCAACGTACAATCTTATTTATATGTACCTTTTTGTAGTTAAACGGCCACATTGATCATACAATTTAGGCCCAAATGTCCAATACAACAATCTATTTTTTTTTATAAATACTCGAACAACCCAATCAATACTTATTTATATGATATATATTTACTTATTTAATTTAAATAATTATTTTATATCTTTACATGTTAAATTTTTAAATTTAAATACAATAATTCATACTATATATTAAAAAAATCAATTAAATAATTTACATTCATATTAGGTTTAGGAATTTTTTTAAAAAAATATTCTTTTTATTTATATTTTGTTCATCGGGAGTTTAAAAAAAATATAATAAGTTGTGGGTCAGTATTGAGAATGACTTTATAAGACTGCCCACACTCAAAATTTAAAAGTGTTAGAGAGGTAGGATTGGATTGATATTTTTAGTAAAAAACATTGATTAGGCATGCCCGGCAATCATCAGGTTTGACCTTCATGTCTAATAACTAAAAATATTAAGGAAGTTTGTGTGCGAAGTAGCCACATCATCAATGACTTATTCTATGCTACTTCATAAAATTTTGTTATAGCATAATTGAGAAAAATTATAATTAACATGAATTATTTAATTATAAATTTCGTGATAAATTTAAAAAATATCTATGTGATTTCACTCATTTTAAAAACATGCATTGTAGAGTTTTTTTTTCAAAAACATGCCCTAAAGTTTTAACCTAATTATAAAAAAAATTAATTTTTAAATACGTCATAAAAAAGAGTAATCATATCATATCGAAATGAATTTTGAAGCTTAGTTAGTAAACATACAATACATCTTAATAATAACGTTTAGTATTTTTTTACAAGTACAAATACCTTTTTAATTTAAATGTGATGAAAACTTTAAAAAAATATAATAAAATGAAAAATTTTCGAAAATTATTCAAATTTTGATGTATAATTCTTAAATAATATGATTAAATTATAGAAATGTTAAATTGATTGAAATACATCTTCTAACACTATTGTTTTTAATGAAAAAATTATTATTTTTCCTTTTTTGTTAATGGTTACAAACCACATGACATATTTTTGAGAATTTTTTTTACAACACATGTTTTTGAAAATGAGTAAAATCACATGATATGATTTTGAAATTTATCTTAAATTTTTTTATACATTGAAATTTGATTCGTTTTACTTAATTTATGTATTCAAATCTAGAACTATATAGAATTTGTTAATGTCAATATTTATAATATAAAAAGAAAAGTCAACTATTTGTATGAGATAGTTGAAAACTATTACTCCCTCCTTTTTAAATAATTGTCATTTTAAGGTTGTTATCCAATACCAATATCACATTAATTAGGATGATAAAAATATTTATTGACCCTTATGACTTTTGTTCATTTGAAAGTTGATTGGATATATTATTCTTTTTATTATTTTTAATGTGCATTAAATAAGGGTAAAATTGATAAAATGTGCATTGAAATCCTAAAACGACACTTATTTTAAAAAATTTCAACAACCCTAAAAACAATTATTAAAAAAGGGAGGTAGTGTTATAGTATATGATTCACTTATAAATTTTACACCTTTAAACTTATTTTCCAAATAACTCGTCATTAAATTGGTACTGAAGCTCTCTAATATATACACTTAAACGTTATAGTTTCCCACTTTAAAAAAGCACTAAGTAGAGAGGAAATTACTGATATTGTTGTGTTATTCCGTTGAAAAGAAGAGTTGCTATTTTAGACTCTTAGATTGAGAACAAATCAAATGTGTCAATTTTGTCAATATCAAATGTACTAATATTGCCTAGCCCTACATAATAACTAATACTCTCCGGTTCCTGATATTTGTCATTTTAGGCTTTGGACTTTGATCCTAATATTTATCATTTTAAAATATCAATGCACTTTTTAATAAAGATTTTTCTAATTTACTCTTGTATTAATTAGGAGAGATATTAAATGTAAATTAATTTATAAGTTGATAATTATGAAAAGAGAGAATTTTATCATAAAATAAAAGGATCATTTTATAGTGCATTGAATGTCTTATTGATGTTGATGAAAATTCTAAAATGATAATTATTAGGAATCTGTCGGAGTATTTTATAAAATTACATCAACATAAATTAATTATAAATTAATGCCGGTCAAACTGAAATATGTAAGAATATAAAACAAATTATTAACGTCAGGCAGCAACCAGGTCCAATTCAAAAGCCGCAAATAACCGTATAACCAAAATGCTCTTTATGGATTAACGATTAGTCAATAAATCTGCTCATAATCAAGTAGTAATAAATATCATATAATATAGTAGTACTAACTCTTATTCAATTATTTACACACAAATCATAAACCAACAAGGAAAAACAAACAAAAGAATAACAATAAGTAAGAGGAAAAGCCTCTGTACGAAAAAGGCTCAAAACTTTTAAGAAGAAACTAATCATGTCAGTAATCCCAATCACATTCAGTAGGTTCAAAGCTATCAGTCCCATTAATAGGAACCTTAAAATCACACTCAATCTTGGGTTTAAACTTTCCCACCTTAATCTTCCCAATCTTAAACCTAATCTTCAAGTAAACCCTAACATCCACGCTATAAATCCCAGAACTCTTCTCCTGATTAAAATCAGTAAGCCTATCCCCAGACAGAACCATAATTTGCTGTCCCTGAAGAACAGGGGACAGAACAGTCGTGTTCTTATGTCCCTGATAAAACGGACTCAAAGTGTCGTACCCAAATCTCTGGTCCTCGTAATACCCTCTGGCTTCGATGTAATCGTAGTAAACTCCGATCTTCTTGTTAGGGTTCCGGACGGTGATGTTCATAGCTAGGTTGTAACGGAGATTGTTGGTAGCATCGATGTTGAACTCGGTCAACTTAGCGCCGGTGACGTGGAACTTGATCTTGTTGGGCCGGACGATGAGCCAGAAGACTAAGATGGCAATTCCGACGGTGACGGCGACGGAGACGATGATTTTGAGGAGGCAGCTCAGGAGGCAGCAGCCGCAGCCGCAGCCGGAGCCGCGGCTGTGGCGGTGGTAGGTCTGGGGGGGCGGGATTGCAGGGCCGTAGTAGGCGCCGTTCAACTGTTGCTTTTCGGCCATTGAAAATTGAATAGTGGGGAGGAGGAGATAATGAAGAAGAGAGGGATAATGTGTGGGTTTTATATAGGAAAGTAAGTACGTGTGAATATATTATTACGTATAAAAGTAATTTGTTTGTAATTTAAAACACGGCAGGGGAGAAGAGAGGGCTAAGTCAACTCACGCGGTTACTTTATTTATTTTAATAAATTGGGTTATTTGAGGGGTTTTTTTAATAATATGAAAGGGCCATAGGAATTAGATTGGTAATTTCGTATTGGATGTTTTTAATGTATATTGATAATGATGGATGGTTGCTTTGTAGTTTTGGTTTTCTTCCATTGACTTGTCTCCTCCTTGTTAATTTTGGACAATTCATATTTGCAACAACTTCGTTCCTAAACACTCTTCTTCTTTAAGATTGTAGCAGCATTTACTAAAATATAATACGTGTATTTCCTGGTAAAATACTAATTTGATATATGGAGTGAAATTTTGATCCTCATTTGGTTTATTGTATTTGCAAAAAACATATGCATGTAACGCATAGCTTGAAATTATTAAATCAAATGCACATTTTATCAATGCATAAGTTGGACTGTTAGAGAGAGAGGCTAGATATATTACCAATTTACCATGCATCTTTTCATAGTTCTCGGTTGCTTCATGTTTACAATAAAATTGAAATTCTTTTTCAAATTAGTTCTGCCAAAGTGTTGTTTTGCTAGATGCTGTAAAATTTTATGGATCTAGACGAAATCAAGTTTTTTGCGTGATTTATTGATATATAATCTGATTTATTATCCTAATCCAAGCATCAAATCCAGAACTAGTAAACTTCTAGGGGAAATTCAATTTATAATATTAAAAACGAGGAGTCCGTGATATTGTAAATAAAAACAAAGCATTCATAATCTTTCTACACTTTCTAATAAATTTAGTATAGAAGGATTAACTAAGATTTTATGTTTTTCGCTTTCTATCAAAATATATAATAGTATAATATTGTATTATACCATAATTCATATTTTAACTTATAAAAAAATTCAATTAATCTTCGATTAGATCATGAAGACTTCAGCCATGTGTAGCAATTATAAAACGCTACTAAAAAATCATATTCGTGAAAAATGTTTATTAAATAAAATCAAAACAATATGCACAAAATTTGCGATTCTGTTTTTTAATATTTTAAGGAGCGTGGTATAAATAGTAAACGTTTAAGGTGGAAGTTTCTAACAAGTATGGAACCGGTGACATACTTTGAGGCAAGTTAAACTGAATCTAAAACTTATCAACTTATTCTCTTTATATATATATATATATATATATATATATATATATATTCATTCTAATAATCAAATTGATTTATTAAAATCAGCAACTAGCTACTTTATACTTACCAATTACCATAATATGGGCTTGAAATATCTACTCCAATTGAAGTGGTATTGAACTCAATGGGCTATAAAGCATACCAGACCAAACAAACAAAAACCCACCAACTCAATACCAATAATTTTTTTTATAACGATTTTTTAGTTTTTTTACATACATGAGACTCGAATTTAAGATTCACGTCTTTATTGAGAATGAGGTGTATTTAAAACCTATACACTTCCAAAGTTTAGTCTCTTTAAACTCACATCAAATGGTAACAAATTAAACACTGTCTATTAAAAGGGGCCACGAGTTATCCAGCAAAAGAAATCAATAAATTAAGTTACAGAAGTTAAAAAAAATTAATAACAAATATAATTGTAATTGAATTGCAATCTTTGAACCCTTTACCCCATACACTTTTTGGAGTTGACATGTCCAATTGATTACCAAGGAAAATGATTGTAGTGTTGAACTGTTATTGGTATATATGTTTTTTTTTTCTAGTCACACAAACGAATACATGAAAGGTTAAAAATTGTATTATAATTTATTCAAATAAATCAACCGTTAATTATATGGTTGACGATATTGGTAGTATCTGTTTTAATAAACTCCACACAAGTTCATAGATCCAAGAAGGCAAGAACTATAATCATAAGTATTAAAGTACTATAAGAAATGTATCTTTTGCAAACAAAAAAATCAATAAAATAGCTATTTTAACGAAAGTGACTCCATACCTTCCACTAGACTCTTGTTTATTTTTCTGCAAATATCTAGTTTAACTAAGTTTTGTTTGTTTTGCCTTTTCACATGATTGAAAGAAATTTAATAATGAATATAACAATAAAATAAAATAAATTTGTTGGTAATGATATTTAAATAAAAAAAGTTATTGACTATATAACTATAAACACATAGCATAAACATAATTTATTTAGTTAGGACAAAATAATAAGTTATTTATTGATTACTTATTTTCAGCATCCAATATCAACAATACCGGCGAAAATAAAACATGATGACAATTTTAAGAAATAATATGTAATTATAGCTATTTAATTTCCTAGTTTCAACGTTTTTCAATTTTATTTTCTTGAAAAAATTTACACTGGCAAGCATTTTATATCTCATATTCAGTATATAGAGACAGCCAATTAAAAGAAAATGAAAACTATAATAATTCTAAAAAAATACTATATAGAAGAAAAGAGAAAAACTTGACGGCGTTACTAGTGGATAATTGATCATTCAAAGGCTAACGCTGCAACCCACCCGCAAAGAGTATTTAACGGAATTCTCACCGACAATAATCCCGGCAGTTTTACTCCCAAGCTGTATATATGCCGGACATCTCACATACAGATGATATCTTCCGGAAATAAAAGTTCCGACTTTAAATCTCACCCGTCCATCCATCTTGATCATCATCAAAACAGCTCCAGCAGACTGATCTTGGCCCAAGGCGACGGCGTTGTAAGGAGCGACGGGAACCGCGGTGCCGTAAATGTTCGGCGACCAAACATTGATTTCTTTGTGACCTTGATAATTGGGAGGGATTCGTGTACGGAGAGTTATCTGCTGATTCCGGTAAGTAGAGTAGACGTCGAGCTTGTCGTAGTAAATTCCGATTTTGTCGTTGGGATTGCGGGTAGAGAAAGTGACCTGGAAATTGGAAGTGAGGTAATTGGGGACGGAAGCGTTGAAGGCATAAACGGTGACGTCTTGGAGGATAAAACTGGGTTTGCTTGGGCGGAGTACGGCCCAGATTATGAGGATTGTGAGGAGTACCAGGAAGACGAAGATTAAGATGCCGGCGAAGATACGGCGGAACGTTTTACGGCGTTTTTCGCCGTGGCCACCGCAGTCTTTGGACGACATGGTGAGGCCGAGATAAAGTGCGGCGGCGGCCGGATAATTGAAGAGAAGATGATTGGTTAAGGTGAGAGAGATATAAAAGAGTTGAGCAGAGCTAAAGATGAAAGACGGTAATGGTATATAGTGATGAGATTATTGTAGGACCCATTTTACGACGTCGTTCCCAACCTATTTGAGGACTAGCTGTATCAAAAATATTTTTTGTTTAACTAATAATCCAATTACTTTTAATTATGTATGTTTTTTTTTTATGTATGTTTTTAAAGTTGTTTCAAAAATTTTGTTACCTTTTTTAATTTTTAAAATGATATCGTAGCTCTCTCAATTTTAAAAAAGTGATCTCGCAGTTACCTCAACTTTTAAAAAATGCATCATTTTGCTTCCTCTATGCCACGTGTCATCTTCTGGTTGGTTTGACTTTTCAAAAATGTAATTTTTCTGATATTTTCCCCTCCAATCAGAAGTTGACACGTGTCATTGAGGGAGCAAAGTGGTGCACTTTTTTAAGGTTTAAAGAGCTACATGGTCACTTTTTTAAAGTTGAGAGAGTTACGGAGTCATTTTAAAAATTCAGGGGGGTAGCAGGTTTTTTAGGATAAGTTCAGATACCTACGTATTAAGTCTATATTTTATAAAATTTTTACTCTACGCTCTTTACACCATCTAATCAATTTTCACCCCATTGTGATGAGTAATGTTTTGTTACGTTGTCAAAACAAATGTACAATCGAAAATTCTACCTATTATTAATACAAATAAAATTTTGTTTTAGTTTTACAAAGAAATTGATGTGTGTTTTATTTGGCAACCTACTATGTAGGTAGAGGAAATAAATTGGTGGTTGTTTACGGAATCACGTAGTTTATACGTAATACTAAAAATTGCTATTATGAATGTGAGTGTTAGTAAAATATTTTTGGTTAAGTAGGTCATGTGAACATCATTTAACATTTGTAATACTCAGTCTGACATGGATTAAAATTATCTTTTAATGTTTTTAATTTTATAAGATTCTAATAGGAGTGCTTTCTAAATATTTATATTCAGGTCTACTTCATTATCATGAAGTTGCTTTTAAGGCTTTTATATATTATTAAAAAAAACATACTACAGTTTGAAAAATTAAACTACATAATCTATTTAACTATTCAATTCCAATGATAAAATTATATCCACATGTACCTCACTTATTGTCTTTCGAACAATGGTGATACCAATTAGCTATTAGCTGTTATTTTTCCAAGCAAGCATTTTTACATTAACTTTATTTTAAAGTTTGAGAGACATAGAATAAGAGATAATAAAATAAAAATATTTACTGAAATGTATTATACTCGAACTTCCAAATTTAATTGATATTCAAAAAATTTCACTTGTGGTACAAATATTTTCTAGAGAATTCAAATCCACCAACGAAATACCAAATAATTTATAATTATCATTTTTTTTTGTAACTTTTTTTTTTTGAAGAAAAAAAATACCAAATATTTTTTTTTGTAACTGGTTTGCTTCATAATGAATTTTTCATATTATATTTGTTATACCAATTAGTTAAATATGCCACGTATATATGTGCATAAAAATGGTGTGCATTATTACTTAGTTTTTTGTAAAGTACTTATGAGATAAAAATTTTGATTTGTAGTGAAATAAGTAAATTAAATTGCGTTAAAAGTAAAGTTTCTCATACAAAATATAAAAATAAAAGTCATTGAACTTATGTATGTTATTTTTACTAATTATCATAACTATAACTTTTAATCAACAAAGCATAAAGAAAATAATTGGTACTGATTTGAATCCCACCTTTAATATGTATATGCTATTTATGTCTTTAATATGCATATACTATACATGCAAAAGAATATGGAATCAAAGATCATCCTGAATTGTACACAATACAACAATGAAGTAGAAAAAAAATATGCTGTCCCTCAAACGGTGTCCCCTTCCATGTACCTTCATCCATTGATTGACACGTGATCCATTTCCATGAGAGAAAAAAATAAAAAATAGGAAAGAGAAAATGTAAATAATAAAAAAATAGAATAATAATTATACATGTCAAATAATGGATGACATGGAAAGGGATTAAGGATGGCAACGGGCCGGATCCGGGCCGGGTCCGGCTTGGACCCGGCCCGGATCCGTTTTCATATATTGGACCCGGATCCGACCCGGATCCGGCGGGTCCATAATTTACGGATCCGGGTCCAAAACGGATCCATGTAATTAACATCAAATTCTTAGTTTCAGCTTCCATGCTTGTACATTTCACCTTATTTTAAATAGTTTACATGCTCATTTAATTATGTTCATGCAATTGGATTTACGTGGATATCAAATAATATTAATTATCCAATATTTTCGGAGTAAATAATAAATAAAAAAATACAATTAATATTTAA
>CATIWQ010244114.1:0-10810 GCA_949673415.1 Euphorbia schlechtendalii | reverse complement strand
ATGAAACTTCTAGAGATCACATCTTCAATTATAACCACTAGATCATGACCTCGATCACTCTTATTTTCAAATTTGATTATAAACAATCTTATCTAGTAAAGAATCTAGAATTTGAACCCTCGATTTTTTAATTTAAAATGTCTAATAACTTGTTACGGAATCGTCAGCCACAATTACTTTTTATTATTATTCGTCATCCTTTAAAGTCACTTGTTTTTCAAATTTTCCATGTTATGTTATTTTCAATTTATTTCATTTCGATTAAACTTCATTTAGTTTGCTATAGTTATAAATTACAGAAAATTCAATTTATTCAGAGTACATACTATCATTCTCGGTACTATTATTTGCAATTGCCTCAAAAAATGTACTTTGAATATGGAAGAAGAATCGAAAAGGTTGTATAATTGAAGATGACAAAAATGAAAGGGATAGGTTAGGAAAAGGAAAAACAGGCTGTAGAGATTTTGTCACGTAGTAAAAACGATTCGTAGTAAAATGTGTCTTTAATAAGTAGAAGAAAACAAAAAGGGAAAAATGCTAAATTTGAAGGGAGGATACCCTATTCCCACTACCCATTTATTGCTCTCCGTTGATTGGCCATGGCCCATTTTATGAAGTCACTCTTTTGGACTGTATTTAATTATGAGTTCAGAATTGACTGAAATATATTCGATAAAATGCCACGCAATTTCGAAAGAAAAAGAAGTACAACGAGAAGATTAACGGGTTTAAAAAATTGATGTTACCAGGTTTGTGTGCTACATAATTTGTAATATGGAGAGTATGAGCGTTTATGATTCAATTGTTGCCTATAAGTATTTCAAGATAAAGATAATTTTTTTAACGTGTCCCACAACGAAAGCATGTAGAATCTGGCCTTCAGATATTCAATGAGTTTGTGAAACTTATTAATGTGTATCTCGATGCCTTTATCTCCTATTCTGAGGTGACCTTAGTATGGAGCTCAATTAAAACAGTCATCTAGGGTTCTAAAAGTTAAAGAGTCTAAAAAATCTATATACATCTACATTTGACTGTCAGTTAGTAATGTGTATCTTGATGCCTTTATCTCCTACTTAGAGGCGACCTTAGTATGGAGCTCAATTAAAGCAGTCATCTAGGGTTCTAAAAATTAAAGAGTCTAAAAAAATCTATATAAATCTACATTTGACTGTCAGTTAGTAGACTATTGATATTGAACACTAAATTTCCACTGTTTTAGGACCTCATAATTTTCAATTTGGATTAGTTCCATAATAGTTAAGCTGCTCCTTCTACCTCCCATTTTAATATTTTCAAATTACATGTAGTTTTACCAACATCTCAGCAGCTTACAAGAACAATATGTAAATATCAAAAAGATCGTTAGATAAAGTACTCAAAACAATACTACATTTGCATACTTTTTTAGCATGAATCCACAAACTGGCTTCTTTAAGCTGATTCAAAAGGAGTGGAAAAGACCAGTAGCATGCTCATTCCTAACAATTTGGGGATATTAGTGTAAATAATGGCCTAAATGACTTCAAAAAATATTTCAAAGTGTGATGATTACTCCACATACATAACGAGCGATATTACTCAAGCCTCAACCGATGTGGGATATTTAACATATCCTTTTACACTCAAATCCGTATGAAGCGTGGAACAATATCAAAGGCTGACCCAATTGAAGGAAATTGCATCGGAAACATAACCACGACGGCACCATTACCGGATAAAATTTTTACGAATTCGAAATAGGATTTTGTTGAGAACCATTGATAGGATTTCAAGAACAATTTAATACATCAAATAAATATAACTTGAATGTCTCTTTAAGATACAAATGCAATAAAAGCTCTCAAATTTCACGTGCACGAACTCCTCTTAAACTAGGATTGATGCTCCACATGGACAAAGAACATTAAAAGAAAACTCCAAAAAATTCAAAAACCACGTATTTGCCGAACTCACCAATATGGAGGCTGCCATTTACGTTATGTGATATCTGAAATTAGGTTTTGATTTTTGTTTTATTTTGTATTTATATTCTAATTAGCTAATCAAATAATAAATTTGCCCCTTTTAATAAGTAGTTTAATAAAACTCCTTAACTTAATTATTTAAATAATATCGAACATCATTTTTTATAATTTATAAATTAACCTATTAAACAAAATAAAGATTACAATTTAATCAAATAATTAATCATATTACAAACTAATTTATTAATTAAACCTAGTTAATTAATTATTTTAGTATGCAATATTTTATAATTAAATTTATTCAATGAAATAATATAACATCTAAATTTATTTAATTATCAATTAAATAAGTACAATATGTAAATACAATTTATTAATTAAACTTTAACTTTAATCAATAATATAAACAACATTATGGTATACCATTAACAAAATCAATTTCTTAGAGTTATACAGATTATTTAATTACATTGATTTAACATGTCAATTAATTAATAATTAGTTTTTCATCCGGCCTTGTAATATTGCATGTTCAAGGAATTCCATATCAGTAGTTCTAAGCATACGATCCTTTGGGTATGTCTATATGTTGGCAATGAGATTTGTCCATAGACTGTAAGCGGATTCTAACAAACCATTGCAGCCCTTAATTGGGACAGATTACAGTCGTTTATTATAGATACCAATCCTGGTAGTTGTCTCACAATGTCCTTTGCCAGTTGACATCAATATGATGAACAAGAGGCAAGGTGATTGTAACCCTCTTATGCAGTTCATCGTGTTTCTTGATCTACAATAAAATGATATTGGACGTACTAGTTTATTTTATTCATTAAGTGGCAGGTGATTCAATTTATCAAATCAAATGACAATCCTAACACTTCAATAGTATTACTTATGTGATCATAAATATAATGAACATATTAATTCAATATTTAAGGACCCGTTAGAATATGCTACAACATATCCAATTCTACATTACTAATAAGTTGAAATCAAATGTGAGAACAGTTAAGACCTACTAAGCACATTGTCTATGACATACAATCATGTGACTTTGCTATGTGGATCGGTCCAGTCTTATGTTCGCAACATGTGCCTATGTTCATGATCTGCTATACCAAGTGACATAGCAACTACATTGTTATAAATTATCCAACATACAAGTTTTTATCATATTCATTCTCATGATTAAAATAAACTTGAGACATTTATGATTATCAATCAATGAATACTCTACTTATTGCACAAGATATAAATGCATTAGATTACATCATAGTCAGACTCTGATTCCATGTGAACAATGGCCTAACTCACCCAAAGATACCTCAAAGGGTAATGATTGCCTCACACATATAATGAACAACATTGCTAAAATCTTTAACCAATACGGGATATTTAACACATGAACAAAATAATAAGGAAAGTAATAAAAGTGATTTTCATCATTAAAAGCGTAATAAGAACTTGTTTTCTAAGAAAAATTAAGATTTGATCTCTAGGGAATCATTAACTAATTTACCGATTGATCTAACATTAAATAATGTTTATTTCTACTTCCGCATGTAAACAAATTAAATTTTGGACAAAAAAAGTTGTTGAACCCTTTCAACTATAGACCATAGGTAGTCGTACTCCCCACCTACCCCTTGAACAAAAGCTTGAATGCTTTACCTTTGATTGAAAAATTAAGGAAAAGGAATGTAAAAATTTATACAGAAAATTATAGTGTATATACAGCTTTTATACTACTTCTACCGTAACTATAGCATGCTAACTTCTAACTATATTGCTGCAACTTGCATCAGCTGTAACTAACAATTGATGATGTGTCAATTCTTTTAGATGAGAGTTGTTCGTGTGTGGTGTAGTGCAGCTTACTTTGCAATATGCTGCATTGGCTAAAGTTTAAGCTTGACTTTTCTCAACCTTTCCCCCTAGAGCTAAAACTTCTACGTATGGTATAAGTGACATCTTCTGAAGGAAAGGTGCCATATTGCTGAAACTTTTAGGCTTGGTTAATAGATCTGTAACTTGTAGATGTGTTGAGATGTAGGGTGTGGCAATGAACCCTTCTGCAATCATGTCTCTCACGAAATGAATATCCAATTCTACATGCTTCATTTTATCATGTAGGACTGGATTCTTTGCTATAGCAATAGCAGATTGACTATCGCATTGTAGCTGTATAGGTAACTGAACTTCAACAGCTAAAACCTTCATGAGATAAGTTAGCCATCTTACCTCACATGAAGTGTGTGCTAGGCTCCTGTATTCTGCCTCACTTGAAGATCTACTAACTGTTGCTTGTTTCTTAGTTTTCCAAGAAACTAAAGAATCACCTAAGAAGATGCAAAACCCAGTCAAAGATTTCCTGGTGATTTTGCATGCTCCCCAATCTTGGAAGGCAGTGGAATAAAGAAATATCTGGCCAGTTGATGAGGTATGGATTTGTAAGATCACAGTGTGTATGGATTTGTAAGATCACAGTGTGTTCACTAAGCAATGTGGAAAGGACTTGCTGGCTTTGTTGGTTTATGTTGATGACATTCTACTTATGAGTTCAAATGTTGAATTAGTGATAGAAGTAAAAAATCATCTAGATACCTTATTTACTATTAAGGATCTAGGTTTGGCAAAGTATTTCCTTGGGTTTGAAGTTAAACAAAGTAAAGAAGGCACATTTCTATCACAAGTGAAATCCATTACAGATATGATTAGAGATGCAGGGTTACAGAATTGTCAAAGTGCAACTAGCCCATTTGAACTCAGTAACAAGCTATCAAACAGTGGAAAATTAATGTGTGATGCTGAACCTTACAAAGATTAGTTGGGAGGTTATTATACTTGTTTTAATCCATACAAGGATTTTACAAGTTCGCAAACCTACCCTTTTTCAGCTTTCTCATAACCTGCAGGTGGCAGTAAATATATATCCTCTTCTATATGCCCATGTAAATAAGCATTATTGACATCAATTTGATGTACTTCCCATTGTTTAGCTGCACCTATAGCAAAAAACATCCTGATTGTTGCTGTTTTTGCTACTGGGCTAAAAGAATCACAGTAATCAATTCCAAAAACCTGGTTGTACCCCTTTGCCACCAACCTTGCTTTATATCTTTCCACCTCCCCATTTGGTAGAATTTTTATTCTATATACCCACTTACTGGAAAGAGCCCTTTTGCTTGGTGGCAACTGACATAGTTACCAAGTGTCATTTGCCTCCAAAGCCTGTAACTCCTGTTGCATTGCCTTAACCCACTTTGAATCTTTTGCTGCTTCCTAGTTGATGATGGCTCCTTTTCTTGTGTGATTTTGCTTCATAGATGTATTTGCTACGTAATCCTTCATCCACACTGGCTGTTGCTTTTCCCTTATTGACCTCCTTGTATTTTCTGTAGGCATGTTTTCTGCTATCTCTACATTTTCCTTAATATATACAGTTTTATAAGGAAAACTATTGTGGAAAACAACATCTCTAGAGGTTATAAGTTTCTCTGCTTCCATGTCATGTATCTTGTAGCCTTTTTACCTCGGTGAAAACCCCATGAAGATTCCTCTATGTGACCTTGCTGTGAGTTTATCCTTCACTGGTAACACTTTATAATAGTAGAGTGAACCAAAAACCTGAAATTTGCTATAATCAGGTGATTTGTTGTGGAACTTTGCATATGGACTTTGCCAGTTTAACAATTTTATTGGCAAAACATTGATTACACTTGTGGCAAGTAGGACTGCTTCCCCTTAAAATTTGGTTGGCAATTCTGTAGTGAGTAGCAAGGCTCTAGTGACTTCTAATAGATATCTGTGCTTTCGTTCTACTACACCATTTTGCTGTGGTGTGTAGCTACATGTATTGTGATGAATAATTCCCCTGCCGTGGAACAATTGTGAGCATTTTTTACCTATGAACTCCCCTCCATTATCACTTCTTACAATTTGTACTGTTGCAAAATACTGTGTCTGCACTAGATTTAGAAAATTTTCTAATGCTGCTGCCACATCACTTTTCTTCTTGAGCAAGTATAACCAAGTTACTCTTGTGTAATCATCTACTAGTGTTAAGAAATACTGTGCTCCAGTAAGAGTGTGCTGCTTGTATGTCCCCCACACATCTACATGGATCATTTAGAATCTATGATCAGTGGTAATAGTACTTTTATAAAAAGAAAATCTGCATTGCTTGGCTTTAACACAATTTTCACATTGAAATATATTGTAATCAATCTTGATATCAGCAATATGACACAGACTATCCATAGATGTATGGCCTAATTTCAAATGCCATGACTCACTAATTTGTTCATTACAAACTGTAACACTTCTTATTGAATTGCAAAACTGAAAACTCTCCAAAACTTGTTGTGTAAAAGAAGTTTGATCCAACAAATACAATCCATCCACAAGCCAAGCCACCGCCTTAACCTCCTTAGTCTTCTGGTCTTGTAGAATACAATGTGTATTACAGAAAATCACTCCAATGTCATTATCTTTGGATAACTGGCCCACTGATAAAAGATTAAACTTAAAACTAGGTACATATAATGTTTGAAACAACATTACTCCTTTTGCCAGTTTGACATTTCCAACATGCGAAATCATTTTTGTACTTCCATCAGGTAAATGGATAAAATGCTTCTTGTTATCACTACTTAACTGTGAAAATAACTCCTTTTGAAAACACATGTGTGCACTCGCACCACTATCCACTATCCGTGTGTATTGAATGTTTGGATTCTTACCAAAAAATCCAGCAAAAGCAGTGAAATTTGTTGCTTGTTGATGGATTGGAGATTCAAGCATCACTTCCTTCCCTTTAACCATTCTATTGTACATTTCATGCACCATCCGATTCATTGTTTGTTGATCAAGACTGTCTTTGTCTCTTTCCCACTGCTTGACTTCAACTACAGAACTGTGATTAGCATGAGTGTTAGAGACAGATAAATTTTTACCTTTTTGCTTCCTTCTTTCACCCCACCCCTCGGGATACCCCACCAATTTGAAACAAGTCTCCCTTGTGTGCCTATCACCATTACAATGATCACAATGAAGCTTGCTCTTATCAATCCAACCCCTCAATGAATCAAACACCTTCTGCTGCATTCTTGAATAATTTGTAGTATAGTTTGTTGTTGTAGATGAACAATTTGCCATATCAAGTGCCTTCTCTGTTGATACTTCGTTCTGCTTTTCTATTATTGAAATCATGGAGTAGGCTTTGTCAAGACTTGGCAAATTGTTCATTAACAACATCTAATCATTCACATGATCATAGGTTGAATTCAGTCCCATCAAGAACTGGATTAACTTGTCTTCTTCTTCTTGCTCAGCAATTCTTTTGAAAGCATTACATTCACAAATTCTTGAGTCTCCACATCTACATCCTGGCATTGGCCTCAGCACTAACAATTCATCCACATTCTCCTTGTTTTATTAAAATACTAGATTACAGTGAGATCCGCTTGCTCTAGCAGATTTATGTCTCTTTTGATCTTGAACAGCATGGGACCATTACTTTCACAAAATCTATGATCTAGCGCCTTCCATAATTTTCTCGAAGAAGTCACATAGGTGAATGATTCTACCAAATCTTTAGTCATTGAATTTAAAATCCAAGAAGTTACCAAGCAATAGTACCTCTTCCATTTTCTGTAACTTGCCGTTCCTTCCTCTGGTTCATCTTGATCTCCATTCACATACTGGAGTTTATCTTTTGCTGTTAAAGATCTTGTCATTGAATTCTTCCATGACAGATAATTTGAACTACCTTTTAGTTGAAAATTGATAAGAATCTACCCTGGATTCTCCTGTCCTTTCCTTGAAACTTCACGATCTGATTCACTTAGTTTTGGATCTACCTCATCTCTGTAAGGATCTCCATTTGAAACTGAATTTCTTTACTTCTTTCTTGCCATAGCTCTGATAACATGAACAAAAGCTTGAATGCTTTAACTTTGATTGAAAAATTACGGAAAAGGAATGTAAAAATTGATACAGAAAATTATAGTGTATATACAGCTTTTACACTACTTCTACCGTAACTATAGCATGTTAACTTGTAACTATATTGCTGCAACTTGCATCAACTGTAACTAACAATTGATGATGTGTCAATTCTGTTAGATGAGAGTTGTTCATGTGTGGTGTAGTGCAGCTTACTTTGCAATGTGCTGCATTAGCTGAAGTTTCAGCTTGACTTTCCTCAACACCCCTTTGGACCAGACCAGCCTTGAGTGATAGAAACTTCATCATATTCATAATAGATAAAGTTCTTTTTTGAAATCTCCTAAAATTTTCGCCATTGAAGATTTCAATTCAAGAGTGTAAGACTTGGCAAATACTAGTGCATAGTGGAGGCACTACAGCAGTATTAGTCTTGGAAGCATTAGGGCTAATAGATGGAGCATTGTTATCATTTTCCATCTCGAAATAATCTTTTATTTTAAAAAATAACAATGTTCATAATCAAGTTACTCAGAGGACGAATAGCTTAGAAATTCAGTTGATCGGAAATTTTTGAACTCAGAAGATGCAAGGTCACATGTCTAAGTTTGAAAAGATTAGATGTTGTGTTCAGCTTGGAGGCTAAGGCTTTGTTTGGGAGGATGAATTTGGTGGGAAAGGAAAGTGGAGTAAATAGATTTCAGTCTTTGTTTTGATGAATTTCGAGTACATGATTGGATTAGAGAGGAGTAAGCTTCCTCTAGTTTCTAGTAGAATGCAACGCTCATGATTCCACCAAATTGGTGTAATAGGAAGGGAGAGGGGGTACATTTTACAATTTAATCCTCCTTATTTAAATTTATTTATAAATTTGTTACATTAAAAGGATATTTAAGTAACTTCTATACTCATATTCCTTTATAAGTCTATCCCTTGTTCCCAAGCATAATAATTTTTAAAGTATTTCATTCCTATAAAATTCTATCCCTCACTTTCTTTTCCCCTACCTTTCTTTCCTTAAAGATTCTCCAAAAACTTGCCCCTAACAGAGTCCTAAAGTTACTCCGGGGCTCTAAAGCAAAAATCTACCAAGGGGTTATGGGCCAAGAAATGACTTGGAGACCCTTAAAATTTTTACTCGCAAGCAAAATAACAAAGTTAAGTCAGAAATTACACTTTGTTTATAAGATATTTGACATTTCCTTCAACGACTTAACAACCACTTTTATACACCGGAACAAAAAATAGGCAAATTCTAGTATAACCAGGCTTTTACGGATAAGAAAATAGTCATTGCTCATTAATAACGTATTGAGGATACAAAACAAAATACTCAGTTGTTAGTGTTTTAATTAGGATTAAAGCAGTTAGTCAAAGAATTTAAAAACTTTGACAAAAACAATTAAAATAATATAGATGTTGGCATTTAAAACATCAATCAACTGGAAAATTATTTTCATTAATGCAAGTTGCCCATTATGGTTTCACAAATATATTGTTTTTTTAGTTATCTCATGTGTATGCGATAGCTAACCTAATCTTTTTTAGAATTTAATAGGTTAATATAGAACACCTCAATATAATCAAAGAAGATCCTTGATGGAAGCATGAGATCATAAGAACTCTTGAAAATAACTTAAATTTCATTATTTTCCAACATATCCGAATTGAAACTTAGTAAACAAATAACATTAATTATTTTATTAACACACTGACGAAAGCTTTAACGTTACATAAATAAATGCATGAGTTTTCTTTTGTGCGTTTGAACCACATGCATAAGCAAATATATGTTTATTGATTATTTTCGTATAAGTTCCATATTTTACTTATGAGGGTATAGTCTCTATCAGGGCCGTCCCGAGAATTTTCGGTGCCCTGAGTGAAAAATAAAATACATACCCAAAATGGAAGTATGTGAAAAAAGTTTTCTATCGATAACTTTAATGATTCTCTAATAAACAATACAAAAATTCTTAAATTTGATATATACATTTGTTTATGTTGTATTGAAAATTTTGGTTATCCGATCATTTTCAGAAAAATTTCAACAGTAATTTTTATCTCTCATGGTTGATATTTTAGAAGATATAAAAAAATATAATAAGTTTAAAATTTGTTTGGTAAATTATCTCTAATCATAATATGATTTTAGAATCTATAATGATAAAACAAATAAACCAATTGATATTTGTTGCTTTTTGAAATAAAAATGTATCCATTAAATTTATATTCAATACATGATGTTAATTTTTTTTATTACAAATTGTAATTAAAGTGAAATTTAAATATCGAAATCACTTGCTCATAAAAAGATATATATTTAACTTTATAAATAATTAAATTAACTATTCCCACACTAAAAACAAAAAATAATTTTAATGTTAATAACTAACAGTGGAATGTGAGAAATTTGATAGATAAAATGTTAAAAAGTCTAAAAATATTGTAATAAAATTGATTTTAATAATGAACTTACTACTAAGGTATTAGCTCATTATCAGATAAAATGTTAAAAAATCTAAAAATATTGTAATAAAATTGATTTTAATAATTAACCTACTAAGGAATTAGCTCATTATTGGTAATTGAACTCGGGGCGTTCTTGGAGACATTACAACCTAGTCACTCCTAGCCACTAGAACACCACATTACTTCCATTCTTCTTTCACGTCATAATAAATATATATTTACTTTCCTATACCCATATCATACAAAATTTACGATTCGAGACCCCCGAAAACTTGGGACCCTGAGCGGTCGCTCGCCAACACTAAATTTTTAAGCTTGCTTGATTTCTCATCTACAAGTTAAAGAGGAGATTAATGACTTGATGTTAAGAAAATCCAATACCCTAATTGTTGCCTTACATTTTGGCTGATTATCCATTT
>CATIWQ010244055.1:0-31275 GCA_949673415.1 Euphorbia schlechtendalii | reverse complement strand
GGGTTGTGTCCATTGGTGAAAGATTGCATCTCTTCATTGTGATTGGTTGAGAAGCTTTGATATAATCCACAATGGATAAGCACCTTTTCATGATTGGTTGACTCCTGATAGGTGTCTGTTCATTGGTAGTTGATGGCGGTTAATCAACGGACTGTTCTTTTTGTGTTTTGAAAAGAATCCCTAATTTTTACTCAACTAACCGAGTGTTAATTGACAGGCTAATTACAAATTTATTTTTTTATTTGTACCGCTTTTTATTGATTTATTTCTTTCACTTATGCGTGATAGCAGTTGCATAAGACCTGGTTGACTTGGTAAATCGATCACCATCCATATCCACGACTTCATTTGTTATCTCGTTCAGCATTTTTGAGTGATTGGTTGGTGCTCGCACCGCTTTGTTGGCTTAAGGTTTATGTGATGATGAGTCTTGATTGTTGGCATTTCCTTCGATGGTGCGATGATTGCCCCATAAGTAGTAGCAAGCCATGTGAAAGAGTTGTTGACGGGGTTCAATAATCTAACTCCTTTTATCTTTGGTACTGACTTCCGTTTGATTGTCCCTTGAATAGTGGTGATCCGTGTGATGGAGTTGTTGACGTGTTTAATGATCTGACTCCTTCTTTGTGGCGTTGCACTAGTTGTTTGGTCTTATGACTGGTGGTGATGGAGTTGTTGACGTGTTCAAAGATTCGACTCCTTCTTTGTGGCATTGGGCTGGTTGTTCAGTCTCAACTTACTTGGTCGACATTTTAGCCTTATTCTAGCTTCAATCATTTTGATCTTTGGATAAGTCAATGGATGTTTCATGCTTTGAGATCCTTGTATGATGAGGCAATTACTATCACGCATTGTCTAAGTACATGTATTTATCTCTCACTTTCTCTCAAGAGTCAAATCATTTGAGATTGTTGTGGGGAATCCATTTATACCCAAATTAATTTCATGAAATGATGTGTCATATGTGTTAAAAATAATATGTATATGCTTAAGAGAATGCGTGAGGTCATTGATAAAATATAAACAAAGTTCAATTGAAAATTCAAAAGCCCCGTGGGCAAAGTAGCTAAATGCTAAATTATTACATAATCAAGCATGTGTTATTCTAGTGACCTTTCGATTCAAAGTGCTCTAGGGATTCAAAGTGCTCCATCCTATCTGCCTTCTCAAACACTTCTTGATAGCTCGAGAAGATGTCTAATCCAAATTTATTCCTTTTTTATGGTAGTGCACTATCCAGAAGCTTGGTTATCATCTCCAGTAGAGTTAAGCGAGCCCGAAGCCTGACCTGTGTGTCCATCCAGCATGCATAGTAGGATTTGAAGTTCTCAAACTACTCCTGCCTTATAGCTTCCAGATGTTGCATCGTGGTTTCCATTTGAGAGTTGAAACCGTAATACCCTAGCATGACTTGAGCGAGGCTATTCCAATCGGTAGTTATATCCGGTGGGAGGTGGTTGTATCATTCGTTGACTAGGTGGCCCAAGGTGATAATAAAGAGCTTAGCCATCATCCATTCACTGACCCCTAATGCTCTCATCACCGTTTGATAATGCGTCAAGTTAGCGCGGGTCACCAGATCCTACGTACTTCTCAAACTGTGGCATTACGAAGTTTGGGGGTAAGTTATCTTCATCCTTGATTATTAGTTATGCTAAGTATGAATTCATGAGATGACCACCGTGAGTGGCCAAGAATTGTTGCCATAGTTCTGCCATTCTTGGTTGTTGGAGGATGGCATTCCTTGTGCTTGGATAAGAGCCATATTGCCCTTGGGGATATACCGCAAAGTGGGACAGTTGAGGTGCCTGGAACTATGAGGCGGCTGATGTATTCCAGTTAGGAACGGGGTGTTGGGTCATTCCTTGGTAGAAAGGCCCTGATTAGCTACAATTGGGGAAACGTGGACCAAGCGGTGAGCAGGCCTCTTCCGAGCTAAGATACACATGTAGAGGGTCAGATGTGCATGTAAGATTCGTAACTTGAATCATGATGTGAGAAATGTGTGAGATGTTTAATTTTATGGTTGCATTCAAAAGGGTTAGCATGCCATGATGTGAAATAACATGTATGTCAATTTGAAACAAACAAGTTAGTCATTAAGTAAACATGTGAAGATGAAAGTCCAACAATGGGGGTTGGATTTGAGATTTGTACGATGTCTGTGTGACTCTTGAGATGACCAAGTTACCATGTGGTAATAGGCTAATAGTTTGAGGTGACATCTATGTGATGTCGAGGGTTTTGTTTGCCAATCCATTTGGAACAAATAGGTCGATTGGTGTAATACCCGTGTGGTAATAGGCTTGGTTTAAAGTGTGGTTCATGTTTGCCAATCCAGTTGAAATAAACTAACCATAACTAAGGTTTACCATACTACCCAGGTGACAATAAGTAAAAGGAATGCCATTTTGGCAAAAAAAAAGGTGGTAAGTTTGCCAATCCAGTTGAAGCAAACGAACCGAAAATGACATAGGGGTTGTGTATTAACAAGTGGTATGTTTGCCAATCTAGTTGAAACAAACTTAGTCATAAACAATGTTTACTGTATTGCCAAGGTGGCAATAAGTAAGAGGATGTTGTTTTGGTGAGAGAAGTGGTAAGTTTGCCAATCCAGTTGAAATAAACAAACCAAAAATGAATAATGGTCATGTATTATCCAAGCGATAGCACATTTTTGGCTTTGAGAGTTAACCACCAAGGGTTGCTCTCGGTGAGTCTGAGTTTGGGTAAAACAATGTGTTATACCCTATGGTTTGGAAATTCGTTATTCTAATAGGTTCGGGTGTAAAGGGACAGTAGAAGGTGACCCTAATCTTAGGTGACGCTGTCGTGTCACATCTCCTACTTCTAGGTTCATGTTCGGGTAGAATGAAGTGTTATACCCTAAGCTTAGAAGTCCATGATTCTAAGCAGATAGAGGTTTTAAGTGCTTAGCAAGTTCTATGGGTAATCCTAACCCTAGGTGACGCTGTCTCGACTTGTCTTTCTAACTCAAGGTATACGGTGTCAGGCTATTGACATGTGTGTGTATAATTCATGTCTGCACAACAAATCATGGGTTAGCATGATGCTTTTCGCAAATAAACATGGTGATGTGATGAACACATAGCACATAGTACACAACATATCACTTCCAACCTTATGTCTCCCACTTATGATGGTTTTTGGCTAGTCTCTATCCTAAGTTTGGTTCATCTTAGTACCATGAAGATACTAAGGAGCGCACCTGCAGTCAAATATAATGCATGGTCGTTTGTGTGGTAACACCTTAGGGAAAATGCTTATGGGTTATTTACATGAGGGTTGTAAATGGGTTGTTGATGTAGAAGGTTCTTGTTACACTAAGATACACTCCAAGCCTCTCCCCAAATAGGTGCGGATGAGGGAGGTACATGTGATATGGCAACAAGTGATCCACTCGCTAAGTTCCTTCAATCACTAGGGGGTCACAAAGTATACTTTCGCAAGCTTCTCGGTAAAATAGGGTACCCTAATCTTAAAGGCTAAGCCATCTAATGCATATGCTTCAGAATGAATATGTCATAATTAAGGAAAAAATAGAATAATGTGATCAATAATTTTCAGCACTTATCCAAAATCTAAAACCTTTGAAAAATAAGTTTTTAGAAAAGTCCCTAGTGAAGTTGCCACTGTGAGCGGACGACATGGAATGGTGGGCTGAGAGCATGCGGGATGAGAGGCGCGGTCCACCGGGGTGTTTGAAAAAGATGCATGCCGGGTCGCAGACCCGGGAAAAGGTTTTGAAGAGAGCATGAAAATGTTTATTCAGATCTGTTCGAACTTGAATTCACCGTCTCTTAGTGTGGAGTCACCACCTGGATTAGCTCTTTCTAGGAATTAGAGTCTTGTAAGGCTTAACGTCCGAGGGACACGGCCCACCAAGACACAGAGATTTCGGTTCAAGATAAGTTGTTTATTTCTTATTGAATCACATTATATTACATCTACAGAAAACCGTGTTCTCTTAATTGTGCATATTTGCATTTAAGTCCTTTTGAGTTTGAAGTGCATGATTTAACGTGCATGTGGAAAGCAGTAAATCCATACATCAAGCATTAAGTAAATGCGAAAAAGTAAATTAATAAATTACAAAACTCGGGTGATGCAACCGCTCGCCTAATCTATTAATTACAATTCCCTTAAAAATACTTGCAATACCCGAAGGAAGATAAATCCCTAGGCATACATCTAGCCTACATCCACAAAGGTTAGCACAAGATATACCATGTATGTTCGATTTGATTTTAGTGAGGCCCGTGTGGCCTAATTAAAACATCATCAGTTTAAAGTTTTTAAATTGAAAAATGGTTCATTTTTATTTACACGTATGTGGGTTGATTTTATTAGTGCAAATGTCCGCATGGCAATGTGGTGAGGAATGTTATCCAGGAACGCGTTCTAATCCCTTCATGGGAGTGACCTAAAACAACATTTAGAAAGATAAATCTAGGCCAAACATGCATAATATAGTCATCGTTTGGGTTAACAACGGTAACGATGTCATTCATATCGTTATTGACTTCCCTGTGAAGGGCGATATCGATATGAATGGCCCGAAGCGCTTCTGTTGCTACTCTGAACCTTAATTAACATATTAACACATTAATAAATAATTTATAAATTCTAAATAATTACAATTTGGAGGTTTGTTACCCCCAATGATGCATTTCTAAAGTCAAAAGAGTCCTAGCGGGTCATTCCAAGCTTAAACGATTCGAAACGGAGTGAAACAAAGCAAAACTGCATTTTGCCAGGGCCAATATTGTTAATGGCATTAGGAATTATTGTTAATGGTATCAGGTTATATCATTAACGATATCGAGTTTCCAGACCTGCATGAAAATAGAGAAAACAGTGAAAAATAGTAAAAACAAGATCCAAAACTTCAAACGATCACAAATTTCATTATACTTAATGGATTTGGATGATCTTTATCATTATGGAAAGCTCAGGATGTGTATAATATGTTTATGTAAAGAAAATACTCAAAAAGATTCGAAATCATGCTGAAAATAGCTGAAAATAGAATGGTGCGCTGAAACAGGAAATAACCGAAAAGAAAATGAAACTTAAAAAAGGAAAGCATATAAACATAAGCACAAACTCTAGGAACTCAGAGGCTTACCCCGTAGCCATGAATCCACTTTGCTTGGTCCATGAAAGTACCTGGAAAGTCCTCCTCGTTTCTTTGGCTCGGTTTTGCGGTTTTTGGCGAAAATGGAGAGTAGAGATCTCCTCTTGGTGGGAAGGCTAGGCTTATGGGATATGGCTTGTAAGGAGAGGAAGAGAGGAGGTAGGAGTCCTTCTTCCTTTAGATTTAGGCTTGAAAACACTCTAAAACTTATGAATTTTGGCTTTTGTTTTGTTTGAGCTCTCTACTTGGTTTTTTTTTATTTGGTTGTTTCTTCTTGGCTAGAAAATCTGAGCTCCCCCCTTTGCTACTGCCGTCCCCCCCACTTTGACTAAAACTTAGACCCATTCTTATGGGCTCCCTTCATCCAAAAGTTTTCCCACTTGTCAAAGTGGTTCACCCACTTATTTTGTCCCTTGCGTTATTTCTTCCACTCACTAGTGGGTTGGCATCATGTTGACAGGGTGTTTGGGAGGAGAAAGTCCGAATTTATGGGTGAAAGTTGGGTTTTTTTACTAAATAATTCAGAAATTTCTTTTTCTATCTACTTGTAAAGGTGATATCGTTAACGGCTAATATCTTTCACGATATCGGCTAATATCGTTAATGATATCGTCAATATCGTTAATGATATTACCAATATTGTTAATGATATTGCATAAAGCAACGAGCTTTTTCTTGGCTTGGGCTTTTTAAAAGGAAAGGAGGCTCAAAGAAATAAGGCAGAGGATTTTTAGGTGATTTCAGGACCCTACAAAATGTGAAATGCTAAAAAGGGAAAAATTACAGCTTCATCATTGAACTCGTGAGTCGGGAGTAAAAATCACGTGCTCACAATAGCCCAACTCAAGCCATTTCAACTTTTGTAAAATTCAAGCCTACACAGGCCTCCTTTAAATAGTGTTACAACATCACAAGAGCCTTCCAAAATAACGGAGCAACCATCGGGACATCCCCGAAAATCTCAAACTAAATTTTTTGTGCTTATCATGGGCCTGAAGAAAAAATTTCTCAAAACCCTCATGTTTTAATTCTTGATTGAAAGGGAAAAAATTTTTGCTCTTACCAATCTCAATCAAGGAATTAAAACATATGTCAAAGGTATCTACTACTAAAATTCCTCATTCTTGCAGGTTCCCCTTCAACTCACAAGGGGCATCTATGTTAGACTCACAGCAGTCAACATATCATCATAGGCATGGAGCACACGGCTTTCATCCTTTCCCCAGCAATTCTGAGGGTTACAGTCAACCCAAAGGTAAACTCACAAGGGGTATACAATTCAGACCAGAATGGTCAACCATCCCACAACGGATTTCGACGAAGACTTACCACAGTCAATGTCTCATCAAAGACATGGAGCACATGGCTTTAATCCTTTCCCCAGTAGTTCCGACGGTCACAGGCAACCCACGATCAACTCACAAGGGCCATCCACCGCAGACTTTCTAGAGTCCACATACCCTCCGGGGCTTTCTACGGTCCATATCTCTTTTCAAACTTTTTACAGTCACTGGACTTTCTACAGTTCCCATTCCTTTTTAGACTTTTTACAGTCAATGGACTTTCTACAATCCAAATCTTCTTTAGACTTTTTACAGTCAACAGACTTTCTACAGTCCCCATTCCTTTTTAGACTTTTTATAGTCAACGGACTTGCTACAGTCCAAATATTTTTCTGACTTTCTACAGTCCACATTCCTTTTGTAAACTTTTTACAATCAACACTTTCTACAGTCCAAATCTTCTTCAAACTTTTTTTACAGTCAACGGACTTTCTACAGTCCGCATATCTCTTTTCAGACTTTTTACAATCAATGAACTTTCTATAGTCCAAATCTTTTTCAGACTTTTTATATTCAACGGACTTTCTACAAGCCGCTGTGAGCACGAGATTTTTACGCCCAACTCGCGAATTCGATAATGAAGCTGTAATTTTTCCCTTGTTAGCTTTTCACATTTAGCAGGGTCCTGAAATCGTCCAAAAATCATCTGCCTTGTTTCTTTGGGCCTCCTTTCCCTTTAAAAAGCCCAAACCAAGAAAAAGCCTGCTTGTATATGCCATATCATTAACGGTATTGGTGATATAGTTAATGATATCACCAATATCATTAATGATATCAATCCTACTAGGAAACCAAAAATTCCATTTCTGCATTATTTTGTCAAAAGAACCCATCTACACCCCATTATTCTGGTTTTTCCTCACCGAACACACTGCCAACATGATGCTAACTCCTATAGGCACTAGTGGGCAGTGGAAAATAACGAAGAAAAGACAAGAAAAGTGGACTAACCACTACACAAGTGGGATGTTTGGATTGAAGGGAGCTTTCTATAAAAGGGGAGCTAAGTTTCAGTCATGGAGGGGGGCAGTTCCAGAAGAAGGAACTCAGGTTTTTAGAAAGAAAACCAAAAACAAAAACAAAAAAACATTTTTAGTAAAATATCATAAGGATTGGTTTTAGAGTGTTTTTAAGTTTGAAAACTCAGAGAAAGAAGGACTACTACCTCCTCTCTTCCTCTTTTACAAATCATATTTTAGAAGTTCTGCCTTCCCTCAAAGAGTACACCTCTACTCTTCATTTTCATCAAAAACCGCAAACTGGATCAAAGAAACAAGGAGAGTGTGAGCACGGGATTTTTACACCCGACTCGCGAGTTCGATGATGAAGTTGTAATTTTTCCCTTGTTAGCTTTTCACATTTTGTAGGGTCTTGAAATCATCTACCTTGTTTCTTTGGGCCTCTTTTCCATCAAAAAGCCCAAATAAAGAAAAACCTACTTGTAAATGCCATATCGTCAACAATATTGGCCATATCATTAATGATAAGGAAATATCGTTAGTGATATTGTTGATATTGTTAATGATATCAGCAATATCGTTAATGATATCAACTTTACAGATAGCCCAAAAAAACCATTTCTGCATTATTTAGTCAAAAAGACCCATCTACACCCCATAATTTCAGATTTTCTCCACCTAACACCCTGTCAACATGATGCCAACCCACATGGGCATTAGTTAGTGGAAGAAAATAATGTAAAAAGATAAGATAAGTGGGTGAACCACTTGGGCAAGTGGGAAAGACTTTTGTATTGAAGGGAGCACATAAGAATGGAGCTAGGTTTCAGTCACAAAGGGGGGGAAGAGTTCGAGGGGAAGGAACTCAAATTTTTAAAAAAGAAAAATAAAGAAAACAAAAACAAGAAAACATTTTCCCTAAAATTTCAAAAGGATTGGTTTTAGATTATTTTTAAGTTCTAAACTTTTTTTTTTACAAATCATAACCTAGAAGTTTTTCCTTCCCTCCAAGAGTACATCTCTACTCTTCATTTTCATCAAAAATCGCAAACCGGATCAAAGAAAAAAGGACGACTTCTTGGAGGACTTCATGGACCTTGAAGAACATGGATTCATATCTATGAGGTAAGCCTCTGAGTTCCTAGAGTTTGTGCTTATGTTTACATGCTTTTCTTTTTGAAGTTTCATCTTCTTCTCGGTTATTTTTTTATTTTGCGCACCAATTTGTTTTCTGCTATTTTTAGTGTGATTTGAATCTTTTTGAGTACTTTCTTTACATGAACATATTGTAAAAATCTTGAGCTTTTCAGAATGATAAAGATCATCAAAATCCGTTAAGTATAGCGAAAGTTATGATCATTTGAAGTTTTAGATTTTGTTTTTGCTATTTTCTGCTGTTTTCTATGTTTTCATGCAGGTCTGGAAACTTGATGTCATTAACGACATCACTTAATGTTGTTTAATGACATTGGATTTGGCATAATGCAGTTTCACATTGTTTTGCTCCATTTTGAATCGTTTGAGCTCGGAATGACTCGCTGAGATCCTTCTAAGTTTGGAAATGCATCATTGGGGGTAACAAACCTCTAAATTGTAATTATTTAGGATTTATAAATGATTTATTAATGTATAAATGTGTTAATTAAAGTTTGGAGTAGCAACGGAAGCGCTTCGGGTTAGGTCACCCACATAAAGGGAACTCAAGTTCCCGGATAACAGACCTCACCTTATGCCATGCAATCATTTTCACTAATAAAATTAATCAACATACGTGTAAATAAAAATGAACCATTTTTATTTAAGATAACAACTGTAAATCATCGATGTTTTAATTAGGCTACACAAGCCTTCTCAAAAACAAATCGAACATACGTGCCATATCTCGTGCTAACCTTTGTGGATGCTGGTTAGATGTATGCCTAGGATTTATTTTCCTTCGGGTATTGCAAATAATATTTTTACGAGAATGGTAATTAATAGATTAGGCGAGCGGTTGCATCCCCCAAGTTTTGTAATTTATTAATTTACTTTTCCACATTTACTTAATGCTTGATGTATTGATTTATTGCTTTCCGCATGCATGTTAAATCATGCATTTCAACCTCAAAACGACTTAAGTGCGAATATGCGCAGTTAAGAAAATACAGTTTTCTATAGATGTAATATAGTGTGATCACTTAAGAAATAAGCAACTTATCCTATACCCGAATCTCTGTATCTTGGTGGGCTGTCCCCCGGACGTTAAGCTTCACGGGACTCTAATTCTTGGAAAGAGCTAATCCAGGTGGCGACTCCACACTAAGAGATCGCGGATTCAGGTTCGAACCAATCTAAAAATGTTTTTGCTCTCTCTTCCAACCTTTTCCCGGGTCCCAGACCCGGCGCACCTTTTTCAAATGCCCCAGTGGACCGCGCCTCTCATCCCCTCGCGCTTTCAGCCCATCGCTCTCTATCATCCGCTCGCAGTGGTAACTCCGCTGGGGATTTTTCTAAAAACTTGTTTTTCCAAAGGTTTTAGATTTTGGATCAGTGCTGAAAATTATTGATCACATTATTCCGGTTGTTTTTTCTTAATTATGACATATTCATAATTTTGCATTGCAATAGAAGGGATAAGCCCATAAGTCTAGGGTGCCTATATTACCATGAAGCTTGCGAAAGTATCCTTTATGAACCCCTGGTGATCAAAAGGTGCTAAGCGAGTGGATCACTTGTTGCCATAACTCTCTTCAAAAAAAAGGGGGAAAGTGTATCATAGTGCAACAAGAACCTTCTACATCAACAACCCATTTACAACCCTCATGTAAATAACCCATAGGCATTTTCCCTAGGGTGTTACCCAACAAGTGATCATGCATTATATTTTCCTGTAGGTATGCTCCTTAGTATCTTCCTGGTATTAAGATGAACCAAACTTAGGATAGAGACTAGCCAAAAACCCTATACGTGGGAGTTATATGGTTGGACAGTTGGACGTTGCATGCTATGTGCTATGTATATACTGCTTTCAAAGTGTCATTGAACAAATGTCATACAGACCATGAATTTTTGTGCAGACACATGAACATACACACTTATGTATATATCATGATACCAAACCAATATCACATGCACTTAGGCATAGTTGACACCCTTGATCATGTCACCCTAGGACAACTTAAAACCATTTTGGGATATCACTTACCCAGCAAGATGTCCACTTGACATCTCGCCTATTAGCCTACACAAGATAAACATACCTTCCTTTTACTAAGTGATGTCTACTTGACATTCAACACTCAGCCTACAAGGGTAATAATAAATCCTACACATCATCTTTGAGATGTTCACTCGACATCCAATCCACAGCCCTTCTAGGGTAATTATACACATAAAAAAGCCCAAACAGGGCAAATACCTACCCATGATCAAATAGTGCTTACTAAGCACTCAATCCTTTATTCGCTTAGAATTATGGACTTCTAAGCCTAGTGTATAACACACCGTTCTACCTGAACTTGAACATAGAATTAGATGATGTGACAAGACAGCATCACCTAGGATAGGATCATCCTTGGTTATAGCGGTACCCGATTGGTACCTGAACCTCTACCCATTCAGGGTAACAAACCCACTATACTAAGAATCACACGATACAATGCACTATTTACCTGGACTCGCACAATTATGTGAAAGCTGAATAAAGCCACCTCACAACATGAGAAAGAGCCACAGTTGTGAATTCTCAAAAAGCCCAGCCTTTTACCACACGGGTATTACGACAATCAACCTGTTTGTTCCAAATGGATTGGTAAACATGAACCACACTTTAAACCAAGCCTATTACCACATGGGTATTATGGCAATCGACTTGTTTGTTCCAAGCAGATTGGCAAACACAAATCACAACTTCAGTCTTTTACCACGTGGGTATTACGGCTAGTAACCTGTTTGTTTCAAATGGATTGGTAAACATAAGTCACACTTTACCACACGTGTATCACAAAAGTCAACCTATTTTTTTCCAAAAAGATTGGCAAAACACGAGTCGCACATCAACCATAAGCCTACTACTACACAAGTATCACAACAATCGGCCTGTTTATTCCAAATGGATTGGCAAACAAAACCCTCGATATCACATAGATGTCACCTCAAACTATTAGCCTATTACCACACGGTAACTTGGTAATCTCATGAGTCACACAGACATCGTACAAATCTCAAATCCAACCCCCGTTGTTGGATTTTCATCTTCACATGTTTTCATCTTCACATGTTTTCATCTTTACCTAATGACTAACATGTTTGTTTCAAATGGATTGACATACATGTTATTTCACATCATGTCATGCTAACTCCTTGTGAATGCAACCATAACATTAAACATCTCACACATTTTTCATCACAAGTCATGTAACAAATCTTTCATCCACAATCTGATCGTCTGCTTGTGTATCTTAGCTAGGAAGAGGACTGATCAACGCCTAGTCTACATTTCTTCAATTGTAGCCAGTCTGGAGGGGTTTCCATACACTGACTCAAGTGAGGACTCGAGTTCAGACTCAGATTCAGTTCCACGCACTGTTATGGCCAATCCACAAGAAGAAGGTGTGAGGAAAGATCACCCTGTCCTTATAAGATAAAATTCTCAGCAATCGTCAAAGAGCACCGAGATTGCAGCTGCCTTAAATGCTTTTGCAGCATTACAACATCACAAGAGCCTCCCAAAACAACGGAGCAGTCATTGGGACATCCCCGAAAATCTCAAACTCACATTTCCATGTTTATCATGGGACTGAAGAAAAATTTCTCAGAACCCTCATGTTTTAATCCTTGATTGAAGGGATAAAAAAATTTTGCTTTCAGCAACCTCAATCAAGGAATTAAAACATATGTCACAAATATATACTAATAAAATTCCTCATTCTTGCAAGTACTCCGTTAACTCACAAGGGGCATACAATTCAGACCTCAATGGTCAACCATCCCACATCGGATTTCAACGAAGACTTACCACAGTTGATGTATCATCAAAGGCATGGATCACACAGCTTTTATCCTTTCCCCAGCAATTCCAAGGGTCATAGTCAACGCAGAGGTCAACTCACAAGGGGCATATAGTTCAGACCGCAACGGTCAACCATCCCACAGCGGATTTAGATGAAGACTCACAGTAATCGACGTATCATCAAAGGCATGAAGCATGTGGCTTTCATCCTTTCCCCAGCAGTTCCGAGGGTCACAGTCAGCCCACGGTCAACTCACAAGGGGCGTCCATCACAGATTTTCTACAATTCGCATACCCTCCGAGATTTTCTATAGTCCGCATTCCTTTTCAGATTTTTATAGTCAATAGACTTTCTACAATCCACATTCCTTTTTAGACTTTTTTACAGTCAACAGACTTTCTACAGTCCAAATCTTCTTCAAACTTTTTACAGTCACTGGACTTACTACAGTCCGCATTCTTTTTCAGCCTTTTTATAGTCACCGGAATTTCTAAAGTTCGCATTCCATTCAGACTTTTTATAGTCAACGGATTTTCTATAGTCCAAATCTTCTTTAAACTTTTTACAATCAACGAACTTTCTACAGTTTGTAACCCTCCAACATTTTACAGTCGATGAACTTTCTACAATTCGTAGATCTCTGACATTTTACAATCAATGAACTTTCTACAATCCTCTTTCCTTTTGAATTTCTACAGTCAACGAACTTTCAATAGTTGGCCACTCTCTAACTTTTTACAGTCAACGAACTTTCTACAGTTCGTAACCTTCTGACTTTCTACAATCGGTGAACTTTCTACAGTTCACATATTTTCTGACTTTTTACAGTCAATGAGCTTTCTACAGTTCACATCTTATCCCAGCCTTTTTACGGTCAGCGAACTTCCTACGATCCACGTCTTCAGTAAGCTTACCACAGCGTACACACATGGGTCCTCAACCAAAAGAACGAAGACACACGGTCAATGTTCTCTGCCTAATGGTTCCAGCGGTATCAACCAGCCGAAGGTCAACCCTCCAAGGGCAATCATTGCTAAACGGGCAATTCACAAGGGGCACGGAGAGACCAATCCTCGACAATGTCGCATCGAGATGAAAGCTTCCAGCCATCATCCCCAAAGAGTGCCAACCGTGATCGGGTAGGTATTATCTCTAAACCTCGCTGCTCTTTCAATCGTGGGATAATACTAATCTCATATCAGCATTGATCCCACGAGGGGCAGCTTGTGAGCACGGGATTTTTACGCCCGACTCACGAGTTCGATGATGAAGCTATAATTTTTCCCTTATTAGCTTTTCACATTTTGTAAGGTCCTGAAATCATCTAGAAATCATCTACCTTGTTTCTTTGGACCTCTTTTTTCTCAAAAAGCCCAAATAAAGAAGAAAAGCCTAATTGTAAATGCCATATCATTAACGATATTGGCCATATAGTTAATGATACGGTAATATCGTTAATGATATTGCTAATATCATTAATGATATCAATAATATCATTAATGATATCAACTTTACAGACTTTTGGATTGAAGGGAGCCCATAAGAACGGAGCTAGGTTTCAGTCGCAAAGGTGGGGAAGAGTTCCAAAGGAAGGAACTCAAATTTTAAAAAAGAAAAACAAAGAAAACAAAAACAAGAAAACATTTTCACTAAAATTTCAAAAGGATTGATTTTAGATTGTTTTTAAGCTTTAAAACTCAGAGGAAGAAGAACTACTACCACCTCTCTTCCACTTTTTTTTTACAAATCATAACCTGGAAGTTCTGCCTTCACTCCAAGAGTACATCTCTACTCGTCATTTTCATCAAAAACCCTAAACCGGATCAAAGAAATAAGGAGAGCTTCTCGGAAGACTTCATGGACCTTGAAGAATGTGGATTCATGACTACAAGGTAAGCCTATGAGTTCTTAGAGTTTGTGCTTATGTTTACATGCTTTTCTTTTTGAAGTTTCATCTTCTTTTCGGTTATTTTTTAGTTTTGCCCATCAATCCGTTTTCCACAATTTTTACTATGATTTTGAATCTTTTTGAGTATTTTTTTACAAGAAAATATTCTACACATCTTGAGCTTTCCATAATGATAAAGATCATCAAAATCCGTTAAGTATAGCGAAAGTTATGATCATTTGAAGTTTTGGATTTTGATTTTGCTATTTTCTGTTATTTTCTATGTTTTCATGCAGGTCTGGAAACTCAATGTCATTAACAACATTGCAATGTCATTAACGACATCACCTAATGTCATTTAATGACATTGGATTTGGTAGAATGCAGTTTCGCTTAGTTTTGCTCCATTTCGAATCGTTTGAGGCTAGAATGACCCGCTGAGACACTTCTGTGTTTTGAAATGGATCATCGAGGGTAACAAACCTCTAAGTTGTAATTATTTCGGATTTATAAATGATTTATTAATGTCATGCGATCATTTTCACTAATAAAATTGATCAACATGAACCAAATCGTGTAAATTAAAATGAACCATTTTTATTTAAGATAACAACTTTAAACCGCTAATGTTTTAATTAAGCTACACGGGCCTTCTCAAAATCAAATCAAACATACGTGCCATATCTCATGCTAATCTTTGTGGATGCAGGTTAGATGTATGCCTAGGATTTATTTTCCTTTGAGTATTGCAAATAACATTTTTATGAGAATTGTAATTAATAGATTAGGTGAGCGGTTGCATCCCCCGAGTTTTGTAATTTATTAATTTACTTTTTCGCATTTACATAATGCTTGATGTATTGATTTATTTCTTTTTGCATGCGCGTTAAATCATGCATTTCAACCTCAAAATGACTCAAGTGCGAATATGCGCAATTAAGAAAATATGGTTTTCTGTAGATGTAATATAATGTAATCACTTAAGAAATAAGCAACTTATCCCAGACCCGAATCTCTGTGTCTTGGTGGGTCGTCCCCTGGATGTTAAGCCTCACGGGACTCTAATTCCTAGAAAGAGCTAATCCAGGTGGTGACTCCATACTAAGAGATAGTGGATTCAGGTTCGAACAGATTTGAAAATATTTTCACTCTCTCTTCCAACCTTTTCCCAGGACCCAGACCTGACGCACCTTTTTCAAAATGCCCCGGTGGACGGCGCCTATCATCCCCGCACGCTCTCGGCCCACCGCTCCATGTCGTCCGCTCATAGAGAGCTTCCCGGAGGACTTCATGGACCTTGAAGAACATGGATTTATGACTACGGGGTAAGCCTCTGAGTTCCTAGAGTTTGTGCTCATATTTATAAGCTTTTTTTTTTAAGTTTTGTTTTGTTTTCGGTTATTTCTATTTCACGCACCAATCTGTTTTCTGGAATTTACTGTATTATTTCAAATCTTTTTGAGTATTTTCTTTAAATAAAAATATTCTACACATCCTGAGCTTTCTGGAATGATAAAGATAATCCAAATCGGTCAAGTGTAGCAAAAGTTATGATCACTTGAAGTTTCTAATTCTGAGTTTTCATGCATGTCTAAAAACTCGATGTCGTTAACAACATCAACTAATATTTTTAACAATATCACAATATCCTTAACAACATTTCCTAAAGTTGTTAACGACATTGGCTTTGGTAGAATGCAGATTCGCTTTGTTTTGCCCCATTTCGAATCGTTTGAGCCTAGAACGACTAGCTGAGACCCTTCTGAACTTGGAAATGCATCATCGGGGGTATCAAACATCTAAATTGTAATTATTTAGGATTTATAAATGATTTATTAATGTATTAATGTGTTAATTAAAGTTTGGAGTTGCAATGGAAGCGCTTCGGGCCATTCATATCGATATGGCCCTTCGCAAGGTAGTCGGTCACGGTATGGATGATATCATTACCGTTGTTAACCCAAATGATGGCTATGTTATACATGCTCGGCCTAGATTTATTTTTCTAAATATTGTTGTAGGAAACCCCCACGAAAGGAATAAAACATATTCCCGGATAACAGTCCTCACTACTTTACCATGCGGTCATTTTCACTAATAAAATCGACCAACATACATGTAAATAAAAATTAACCATTTTTATTTAAAATAATAACTTTAAACCATTGGTTTTTTAATTAGGCCACACAGGCCTCACTAAAATCAAATCGAACATACATGCCATATCCCGTGCTAAACTTTGTGGGTGCAGGTTAGATGTATGCCTAGGAATTCATTTTTCCTTCGGGTATTGCAAATATGTTACGTGAAATGTAATTAATAGATTAGGCGGGCAGTTGCATCCCCCAAGGTTATGTAACCTTTAATCTTTACTTTTCCATGTTTATTTAATGCCTTATGGATGATTTACAACTTTCTGCATGCGCTTTAAATCATGCATTTCAACCTCAAAATGACTTAAGTGCGAATATGCATAACTAAGAAAACACGGTTTTCTACAGATGCAATATAATGTGATCACATAATAAATAAGCAACTTATCTCGGACCCAAATCTCTGTATCTTGGTGGGCCATCCCCCAGACGTTAAGCCTCACAAGACTCTAATTTCTGGAAAGAGCTAATCTAGGTGGCGGCTCCACACTGAGAGACTGCGAATTTTGGTTCCAACTGATCTAAAACTTTTTTCGCTTTATCTTTAAACATATTTTTCCCGGGTACCATGACCTGATGCACCATTTTCAAACAACCCGGTGGACCGTGCCTCTCATCTCCGCGCACTCTCGGTCCACCGCTCCGTGTCTTCCACTCACAACCGCATTCCTTTTTAGACTTTTTACAGTCAATGGACTTTCTACAGTCCGCATTCCTTTTCAGACTTTTTACAATCAACGGACTTTCTACAGTTCAAATCTTTCCTTCTGACTTTTTATAGTCAAATGAACTTTCTGCAGTTCCCAATTTTTCAACTTTTTACAGTCTATGAACTTTTTATAGTTCGTAACTCGCTGACTTTTTATAGTCGATGAACTTTCTATAGTTCGTAATTCTCTGACTTTTTACAATCAAATGAACTTTCTGCAATTCGTAATCTTCTGACTTTCTACAGTCGGTGAACTTTCTACAGTTCACATCTTTTCTAACTTTTTACAATCAATGAACTTCCTATAGTTCACATCTTGTCTCGACTTTTTAGTTTGCGAACTCTCTAAGGTCCACATCATCAATGGGTTTATCACAGCTTGCACACGAGATTCTCAACCATGAGGATGGAAGCACATGGTCAACATTCTCTCCCCAATGGTTCCAGTGGTATCAAACAGCCAATGGTCAACTTTCAAGGGGCAATCATTGCCAAAAAGGTAATTCACAAGGGGCATCGAAAGACCAATCCTCGAAAGGATGCCACACCGAGATAAAAGCTTCCAACCATCATCCCCAAAGAGTGCCAACCACGACTGGGCAGGTGTTATCTCTAAACCCCGTTGCTCTTTCAATCGTGGGACCATTTTGATCTCATATTAGCAGTGATCCCACGAGGGGTAGCCTGTGAGATGATGAAGCTGTAATTCTACCCTTGTTAGCTTTTCACATTTTACAGGGTTTTGAAATCGTCTAGGAATCATCCGCCTTGTTTCTTTAGGATTCCTTTTCTTAAAAAAGCCCAAGCCTAAAATAAAAACCCAGTCTGGCCATGCAATGTCATTAACGGTATTGCTTTGATAGCAGAACCAGAATTGCACTTTGTGGACTTTTTCAGCCAAAAAATCAAAAATTTCCAACTTACATGGTTTCCATCATTAAAATACAGCTTCCACATGTGAGCGGATGACGTTCGACCAGCACGTTCACAGCGAGGTGCCGGCCCCTTGAGACGGGGCGTGGGGTTTTTCAAAATAAGGGGTAAAAATTGTAGGTTTGAAAATGAAAATGGGTTCCAAATTCAAAAGACTCGAGATCAGAATCTCTAGCCTATGGTACTCAGAGTCGCCACCCGGATCAGCTCTTCTTGAAAATTTTGGTACAGCCTAGATCCATTAAGCCTAAGCGATACCATAATTCAGAGATTCGGGTCCGGGATGAGTTATCTATTTCATCATCATTTGAGTTAAATTACACTATGATAGAAACCACGTTTATAATATTCAAACTAAACTAGATATTTTCAGTTTATGTTTATCGCGCATGCATAAAAAGGTAAGTAAATTGCGGAGAGTATTCACGTAGGAAATTAAATGCGCCTATTCTACGGGGTATTAATTAAATCATTGGGCTTGGGGTTTTACAAATTGCCTAAATACATCGAAATCTAAGGGAGAAAATCACCTAGAAAACATCAATATCTAATAAATATTACATCGAACTTCGAAATTAAAAGCAATACCCGAAGGAAATTAAATCCTAACATACACCCATCCTAGACTACCTACATCCACAACAGTTATCACAAATACGGCACATCACAAGTCATTACAAGTATGTTCGCTTTGATTTTGTGAGACCCGAGCGGTCAAATATAAAACATCGGAGGATTTATTTATTTTCTTTGTAAAAAAGGGTTCATTTTATACACTCAAGTTTATTTAGTCATTTCTAAATGAAAATGCCACAGGTGAGTATTTGTCGGGTCAGTTATTTGGGAACTTCGATTTCCCTTCGTCGGGGTTTCCTAATCCACTTTGTAATAATATTGACTAGAATTAAATCTAAGTCTAAGAATATAAATCATGACGTTATTGAAATCGTCCCAAAGAGGAAACCGTTAAAGTCGATAAAATGATATCCCAGCAAAGGGGAATCAACTCCAACCGTTCAAACTCCCTTCGAGATGGTCTCAAGTTCATAAAATTTCCACACATACGCATCGTGTTACTGAAAAACTCAGGTTTCGGGCCTGAATGGTCACCACTGACCCTCCTGAACATGAATCGGAATTTGAAAATTTTACGAACTTTTCTGCCTGGATTCTGCTTGAAATTCGATATTGTTAACGGTAACCGCAATATCATTAACGATAACTGTGATATCGTTAACGATGTCAACGTGGGTAGAATCCATGCAAATTTCCGGTTTTACATGATTTTACATTTCGGCACATACGAACACATAGATATGATTCAAACAAGTGAAGCACGACTCCAGGGACTTATAGGTTTACCCCGTAGTTATGAATCCACCTTGCTTGATCTACGAAAATACCCAAAAAGTCCTCCTTATTTTTTTGGTTTGGTTTTGCCGTTTTGTAGTTTTTTACGCTTTTGGAATGTAATTGGTATAAGGGGGATGAGAGGAGATTAAAGTCTCTCTTCCTTTGAGTTTGAATCGAAAAGAACACCCAAAAAATCTTCCCTTTTTGAAAACTTTTAGCCTCCTTTGCTCCCTTCTTCTTCTCCTTGTTGAATTCCTCTTCCTCTCTGAGTTCTCTCCTCCTTCTTTTTGCTATCCTCCCCCCCTCTTTGCTGAGTTCCTTAGCTCTTATGAGCTCTTTTCAATCCAAAAAACTCCACTCACCATTTTTTTATCATTTTTTCCCATCCCCCTTTGCTTAGTGGGTGAAGCACTACCTAGGGAGGCAGTTTGAGTGGGGAATCTCTGGGTTTTGTTGGTGGGTGATAAGTGTTTGGATAAAAAATTAAAGAAATTGGTGTTTTGGTCTGCCAGCAAGTTAATATCGTTAACGATGTGGGATGATATCGTTAACGATATCAAATAAAACAGCGAGCTTTTTCTTAGTTTGGGCTTTCTAAAGGGAAAAGAGGCATAAAGAAATAAGGCAGATGATTTTCGGGTAATTTCAGGACCGTGCAAAATGTGAAATGCTAACAAGGGAAAAATTACAACTTCATCATCAAACTCGCGAGTCGGGAGTAAAAATCTCGTGCTCACAAGCTGGCCCTCATGGGATCACTGCTGATAAGAGATCAGTATGGTCCCACGATTGAAAGATCAGTGGGGTTTAGAGACAATACCTGCCCAGTCATGGTTTGCACTTCCTGGAGGATGATGGCTAGAATCTTTCTTCTTGGTGAGTCCTTCGGGAATTGGTCTCTTGATGCCTCGTGATGAATTGCCTAGTTGGCAATGACTGCCCCTATGGAGGTTGACCTTCGGCTGGTTAATACCGTCAAAACCTTTGGGGAGATAACGTTAACTGAGCGCCTCTATTCTCCTAGTTGAGAGTCCCGTGTGCAGGTTATGAAAAGCCTATTGACGACGTGGACCTTAGAGGCTGAGATAAGGAGTTAAATGGTGAACTGTAGGAAGTTCGGTTTGACTATAAAAAGTCAAGGTAAAAGGTGAACTGTAGGAATTTCGGTTTGACTGTAAAAAATCGTGGTAAAAGATGAACTGTAGAAAGTTCAGATGATTGTAAAAAGTTAGGATTTTGAACGGTAGAAAGTTCAGATGACTGTAAAAAAGTCATATTTTGAACTGTAGAAAGTTCGAATGATTGTAAAAAGTCAGGATTTTGAACTATAGAAAATTCGGATGACTGTAAAAAGTCAGGATTTTGAACTGTAGAAAGTTCGGATGACTGTAAAAAGTCAGGATTATGAATTGTAGAAAGTTCAGATGACTGTAAAAAGTCAGGGTTATAGAGAAAATACAAGTTATGAGTGCATGTTTTAATTTCTTGATTGAGATTGCTGAAAGTAAAAAATTTTGCCCCTTCAATCAAGAATTAAAATATAAATGCATGTTGATTTCTCGGGTCAGCGCTATCGAGTTTTGAAAATATTTTTGTCAAGCCCCAAAAGTTGGTGGGACGTCTTTAATGATTTTTACAAAGTTAAAATGCACTGAGAAAAGAATTTTAAGGGGCTAAAATGACTTTGGGCCAAAGATAAAAGAAATGGGCTAGGCTGGAAAACCATATTGTTAACGATATGGGTGATATCGTTAACGATATTGACAATATCGTTAATGATATCGAGTTTCTAGGTTTCAAAATAAAACCTAACTTTTCTCCCATTTTCTCTTTTTATCCGAAAACAAATCCGTCCCCTTTCAAAATCGACTTTCTTCTCCGAATTTCTAGACAAGATGTTGTGCAAGATCAAGTCTCGCAACCTGAGGGTCATTTCCTCCTCTTCCCTCGATGCTAATCTCGACATTCCAGGATTCAAATGGTGTCCCGTGGAGAAATCCCTTAGTTTCGAGCAAGAAGATGAGTTCGTCGGCTTTTCCATTAATTCCCCCATCAACACGCTACTCCCGAAGGTCGGGGAACATGCTTTGACAGTCCAAGTAACCCGAAACTCCCTTAATTTTGAGTTTTTCCTGATTTCAATTTGAAAAAATAGGTTTTAGATTTGTGAAAATTGTTTACTTTAGATGAAATTTATGCATGATTAGGCTTCATACATTGATTATGCGTAGTTTATGATGATTTGGAACCTGATATGGGGGATTTAAATGTGAAATTTTTGGATTTTTAGGGGTTGAAATCGCGGCAGAGGCTGTTTCTGCCTCTACAATTGTGATATCGTTCAACGATATCATCGATATCATTAATGATATCGCAGAGACAGAGGCAGAATGTTTTCTACCTTGTCTAAAAACCGCATTTGAGTGCTATTTCAGCCTAGTTTATAGTTCCTGAAAGAATTAAAGCTCTTTATTTGTGATAAAAGGATACTGAATCTCGCGTTGGTTTTGAGATTGATCTTCTGTATTTTGTTTCTGTCTTTTGCAGCTGCAGACCTTTACCAACTTTTCTGGTATAGGAGACATGGGGTACTGGTGAAGTCGCACTACTGGAGATTCGGAGCTTCGGGCTACCATTGACGCCTCTGGGTTTGGCGTGCTCGCACGGATTTTGCCTAGTCACATGCCGCACTTGTCTCACCTTGCTCTCACTGCCTTGGTTGAGCGGTGGTCTGAGACTACCCACACCTTCCACCTTCCAGTGGGGGAGTTGATCATCACTCCTTCCGATGTGGTGGCGATGACGGGCCTCTCCTAGCATCCGGGGGCCATCCATTGACATATTCATGGACCACTTCTCCACTACTCACCGAGTCATCAACCAGGTGCACGAGTTGTTTGGTTTAGCCCCGCCCATGGGCCGGCTCTCTTACAAGGAGCTGAGCTTGTATTGAGGCACGATGGAAGTGGTACCCTAGGAGTCGCTGGCTAAGTGTGTGCGCTCCTTCATTATTTGCTTGCTGACGGTGCTCTTCTTCCTCGTCGCTTCTAGTAAGATCAACTACGGGTTGATCTCCGCAGTGGAGGATCTGGTGACTATTCCGGTCTTGAACTGGTCAAGGACCATCTTAGGCCAAATGTATTATGGCTTAGACTACGCAGTGAGGGCTCATGAGAAAGCCCTCAAGTTGAGTCATATACTCCTCCAGGTAACTGATTGCCTTTTGGACTCTATTTCTTATTTCTCTTTATTTTTGTAGCTTTGTTTGACCTTGATTTCACTACAGGTGTAGGCTTTTTCCTACCAGATTCTTCCTCACCCAGTCTTTAAGATTGTAGTAGTTTGGGATGAGCCTCTCCTGGCTACCTGGTACCGTCCATTCGAGGGACTCCGCCAGTGGTGGACTGGATATCGAGACTGCCTTCGCGGCCTCACACTGGGAAAGTATTAAAACGATTCTTTGATTCTTTGGTTACTTCTTTTGTTTGATTATCCCATTACGAATGTATGCTTCCTTTTTGTGATTGCAGGTTAATGCGGACCCTTGGATCCTGGTGCCGAACTGGGATGCAGTGGTGATTGTGCAGACACATGTTGATGACCATCGCTGGTCCTAGAGTCTCCCCTCTCTCTTGAGTGGTACCTCTAGGAGAGGGCCCGATCTTGGCAGACTTTGATTTTCGTGAATCGGCCTGTGCCTCCTCACCCTCTTGTTGGTGTCTTCTGGCCACATCTGATGATCAGGTCTGTCAAGGATCGGGCTACCTTCTTTGAGGGGAATGGTACTATGGCTCTTTCTATCGGTGGCTCCTACCTTGTGCACCTGGGTTGGCTGATTCCTCCTTATCCTCACATTTCTCCCAATGATACAGAGGATTGGCACCGCCAGAAGGCGGCGGAGATGATGTGTATAGCTGCTTCCGATGATGAGGAGGAACAGCTAGGCGGAGGCTGCAGTGGCGATGATGGTCCTGATGGTGGTCCTGGTCATAGAGGTGATAATATCGGTGGTTGGGACCTTGGAGGTAGTGACGACAGTCATGGTCACGTAAGAGGTGATGGAGGTGGAGGCTACGACGGTGATGGCGTAGGCTCCTCGATGGTATCGATCTCTTCAAACATTAATTCTTTTAATCATGCCTATGTAATAGTGATTATTTCTAAATAGGCTGGCGTGGGCAAGCGGGCCCAATCACACTAAGCTGATTCCTAGGACCGGATGTACCACGCTCTTGGCTTCATGGAGGGGCATTCCACCACCCATCTGGAGACTGACTTCTTTTTGATAGCAAGGGTCGAGGAGCGGCAGGCTCATACGCTATTTCCAAACCCTTATGTAGTGACCTTTGCTCTGGAAGATACCTCCTATGTGAGCTTCCATCTCACTTTCTCACTAAACCCGGTTGGTTTCTTATTGTTGCCGACTTCTGCGTTATTTTGACAGGTTCCTCGGGCTGACGTGGAGAGCTATATCTGCCACTACTTGACTGCTTGTGACATGATCATTTCGCAAAACGGGGCCTAAGTAATCCTATTCAAGATTTGTTAAATATGCACTGTTTATGTATGCATGTTTCGTGAGATAATTATGAATGTTTGTGGTTTTCGTCATATGTTGACATTTTCGTGAATGATTGTGTTATGATGCACATTTTCTATCGCAGGCCTTGATTGAAATTGAGCACCAAGATCTCCTGAGGTCCCAGGAAGTTGTGAGGACTCAGGCTCTGAGGATCGAGGACCTGGAGAGGCAGCTGGCATAGAGGTTCGCACATCCGGCAGCATCAGGTAGGAGCCGGTCTAGGATGCATCGGGGACCTCTTCTCGTTCTGGTATGTGCTAGGGCTGATCAAGGAGCTGGGATGTGGACGAAGATAGCCGTATTACCAGGACTGAGGATGACGAAGCCTCCTCTTCTGTTTAGATTAGCTTTAGCTTTCCCCTTTTTTTTCTTGAATTGTAAGGACAGATTTACTATAGTTTTTGAGCGCTTCTGACACTTTTTGGACAATCTTTGTCTTCAAATATATTTTGTGATAATAGATTTATGATCCTTGCCCCAATTCATCATCATTTTTGACATTATTTGCATCATTTTTGAGGTTTTGTTGCTTAGAGGAATATCCCGGTGAACTCCTCGATTTAGAATTGACCAGGAAGCAGACTTTTCATTAAAACGATGTTCCAAATTGGCCATTGTAGCTGTAATATCGTTAACCATATGAGAAAATCCAGTCTACTAATAGATATTGGTAAACTGCCAGAAACACGATATCATTAATGACAACATGATATCGTTAACGATATCAATCAATAACGTTAACGATAACGGTGATATCGTTAACGATATTGAACTTAATTTCCAGATTCTGCTTTCTTTTCTGCTTTTTCTTCAAATGGCGTCCCACAATCAACAACTTCAAGCTTTCTTGTGCACACTGAAGACTCATGAATGGGAGAAACTTGAGAGGTTCAGCTTACGGGGTCTCCGATATCTTGCGTTCTATCCCGTGAATACAGCTTTGGTTAGGGCTGCAATTTCATTTTGGGATCCGATCGCCCATGTCTTCTAATTTTCTCAATAGGAGCTGTGCCCGATGATCGAGGAGTATCAGGCTATTCTAGGAATCCCTTACCCTTGGGCCTTTCCTTTAGCAATCCCATCTTACCGGTTTGGTGCCAAAGGTTCCCTTCGGGGTTTATGGAATTTGGATTCTGTGAACCCTTTTCTTGCTCACCCACCATCTCTTGGAGGATTTCGGGTTGATGCTATGCTGACATGGTGTATAGATACTCCTAGAAATCACATTTCCTGACCCTACATGGTGGTTTTGCTTCTGATGTCAGAGTTTATCTATGAAATTGGCCCTACTGCCCCGTTACGGCTGATATCCGTTATCGATCCACTTTATCAGGGAAATTCTCCATCTGCAATGGCACTGTCGGAGAACCTCGTTAGCATGGATGCCACTATCTCTTACCCTAATATGGTCGATGATCACTTCACACTTCTTGAGGAAGGCCTGCAATGATTACTGATTTTCCCCTTTTTCCTGTTTTGCTAAACAGGGTTTGTATCAGGTTTGGTTATTGGAGAAGCTTTCTCTGATTGGTGATCCACGAGGAATCCTTCTGAATATTTGCCCGTGGCATACAAAAAGTGGGGTTTGATCACCCCAGGACATTCCCAGATGGTTGAACAAGACTGGATCCAGGTACTCGGCCATGTCTCTGATGACAGGATCCGTTGGCTTTGCCCTTGGTGGGCGATCACTCACATCGCCATCTTAATGAATGAAGATGGGGTTTTGCTGATGCGCTTGTATTGCTCTATGTTCTATTCACCTAGCCGCATCTGTAGGCAGTAAGGTAAGCACCAGAGAATACCACGCAACATGTGTACTTCTCGGGTTTCTGAGTGGTACCATTCTTGGCCAGACAGGTTGCCAGTCTTATGGATTCAGCACACTCAATTTGTTTGTCTTCACTATGGGGCGGCTGAGAATTCAGAGACTGACAAGTCCTATCATGAATGGCTAGGAGCGATCAAGTCTCTCGGAGACCCTGGGTTATATGCTTGGGTGACTCGTGAGTGGTTGAGAGAAGAAGACGAGCTGAGCCCTTACGATCATAGGTAGAGTTAGCTCGATGTCTTGTTAAGAAAGATGCTATTTCAAAAAGAAGAACAAAAAACTAATTGAATTTTACCTAGAATATACCAGTGTGGTATGATTCCATAGGATTTTATTTGTCTTTTCTTAAGCACAAACAATTAAATTATTTACATCATAAAATGTTTGTTTTTTACTTGTGATGTTTCAGCCATTGGCATTCATGCATTTCTATGAACATACACGTAAACATTTTCAGCAGAAAATGGTATCTTTATTGATGAAAAACAAATTGAAGTACAAATGTTTCGAGTGACCCGACTCCTGTCATTAGCTAGCCCTCTCAGGTTTTCTAACTAATGAATTTATCCTTCGCTTGTTGTCCTAAGTTTTGCCTGAATTGGCCTTTTCAGATTTTCAACTCAGCAAACTATCTTATTTTTGCGAGGAAAGGCCCTAATTTTTACTCAACCAACACAGTGTCAGTTGACGGGCTTATATATATATTTTTTTTTGTTTTTGTACTACTTTTCTGAATTTATTTCTTTTCCTAAACATGGTAGAACTTAAGCCTATCTTGATTGATGGGGTTGACGAATTCGTTGCCTTCCATATCCATAATCTTGATTGCCCCCTTACTTAGTACTTTCTTGACTACAAATAGACCTTCCCAATTGGGTCTGAATTTCCCTCTGGCATCCACGTTCGAAGGCCTTAACTGCTTTAATACTAAGTCTCCTGCCTTCAGGGGTTGCTTCTAGTGCTTGACTTTGCTGTTGTATGCTTTGGCCATCCATTGCTGGTACATTTGCAGAAGATCTAAGGCTTTGAGGCTCACTCATCAATCATGTTAAGCTGTTCAAATCAAGCTCTGGCCCATTCTGATTCTCCCTACTTGGCTTCTAGGGCTATTCTTAAAGAACCCACTTCTGTCTCCACTGGTAAAACTGCTTCCATTCTATATACTAGTAAGAACGGAGTCTGATTGGTGGGGGTCCGAATGCTCGTTCTGTAACCCCAAACTACGAAAGGTAACTTATCTGCCCAATGTCGATAGGTAATCACCATCTTACTCAGGATCTTCTTTATGGGCTTGTTATCTACCTCAACTGCCCCATTGGCTTGTGGTCTATATGGTGAAGAGCGGTGATGCTCGATACCATATTTCTTGATGAGCTCTGTTGTTGCCCCTTGAAATTGGACTACATTATCTGAGATGATGTGATGTGGGATCCCATATGGAGTGAAGATGTGCTTCTCTATAAACTTGGCCATTTTCTTGGCGGTGATGTTAGAGTAAGATTCGGCTTTGATCCATTTGGAAAAGTAATCAACTGCTACTATGATGAATCTATGGCCATTGCTGGAGGAAGTACGAATCTCTCCAATTATATCGATCCCCCACATCGAGAATGGCTAAGGAGTAGATAAGATATGAAGATCTGAGGGAGGTAGATGGCTAAGGTCCCCATAGATTTGGCATGCATGGCAATTCTTGACTTCCACGATACAGTCAGCAACCATTATGGTCCAATAATAACCTTGATGTTGGATCTTCTTGGATAGGGATAAGCCATTCATGTGTGGGTCACAATCTCCTGCGTGAAGTCTTCGGATGATGAGTAGAGCCTCTTTCTCAGTTAAACAATGGAGTAACAAACCCTCTGGAGTACATCAAAATAAATCATTATTAAGAAGTCTGAATTGGACAGCCAAGCGATAGAGGGAAGTGCATTCAGAATCTGTGGCAGGATAGGTCCCATTTTTCAAAAATCGGATAATATCAAAATACGAGCAACCCAAGTCTGAGTCTTCATCAACTATCACTGCCCTGCAATAATAGAGCTCCCCAGCCTATTGGAGAATTAATGGTTTGATGGGCTGGGTTTGGGGCCCTTCCCACATAGTGGCTAGAGTGGCTAAAGAGTCTGCCATTTGATATTCTTCACGTAGTACATAACGAAAGACACATTTTTCAAACTTAGCAGAGGCCTCCCAGACTGCTTCCAAATATGGGCGAAGTGAATCCTCCTTGATCTCCCACTCGCCGGTCGCTTGTCTAATTGCCAAAGTTGAATCCTCGATAACCGAGACTTCCTTGGCTCTGACCTTCCTTAGTGCTTCCAAGCCAAAAAGACATGCTTCGTATTCTACCCCATTATTTGTGACTGGAAACTCTAAACATTTTGACAATGGGATTACTTCATTCTGTGATGTGATCAAAACCACCCCTAGGCCTACCCCTTTGCGGTTCATAGCACCATCGAAATACATGGTCCACTCTCTTTTGACTTCTTCTACCAAAGATAGATGCTCATCCTAGGAACTCCAAGTTTTCCACATAAGCGGAGTCTATTGCTTGATTGGCTAAGAATTTTGCCACTGCTTGGCCTTTGATGACCTTCCTAGTGATGTACTCAATGTTGAACTCGGAGAGGAGTAACAACCATCAAGAAAGCTTGCCTGCCAGTGTGGGGGACTAGTATAAGTATCTCATGGGGTCAACCTTGGCCACCGCCTGAACTCGATAGGATTGGAAGTAGTGGCGCAGCTTCTTAGTCAGCCACACCATTGCCGCACAAATCTTCTCCACAACCGTGTAGCAGGTTTCATACTCCAGCAACTTCTTGCTTAGGTAGTATATTGCGTGCTCTTTCTTGCCATCATCCTTTTGTATTAGCATTGCCCTAATAGAGGACTCTTCAACAGCTAAGTAGAGAATAAGAGGACATCTTGGAATGGGGGGTTTTTAGAATAGGAGGCTTAATCAGGTATTGCTTATTTTTTCAAATGCAAGCTGACATTGATCATTCCACACCACCGACTGCTATTTTTTAGCAACTTAAAGATTGGCTCGCAAATGGTAGTTAAGCGGGCTATGAATCTGCTGACGTACTATAGAGATCCCAGGAATGATCGTACCACCTTCTTTATCTTTGGCACTAGCATTTCCCTGATGGCCTGACTCTTATCCGGGTTCATCTCTATGCCCCTTTGACTTACTATATACCCTGGCAACTTGTCTGATGTGACCCCAAACATGCACTTCTTCAAATTTAAGCGTAGATTTTATCTCTCGATTCGCATGAGAAATCTATCGAGAACTGCCGAATATTCCTCTTGAGTGTTAGACTTGACTAGGATATCGTCCACATATACCTCTACTTCCTTGTGGATTAGGTCATGCAACAAGGGTGTTGCGGCCCTTTGGCAGGTTACCCCGGCATTTTTCAATATGAAAGGCATGACTCTGTAGTAGTAGACCCCCCATTCAGTGATGAAAGCGGTTTTAATCTTATCCTCGATAGCCATGAGGATCTGATTATACCCTGAGAAACCATCCATAAATGAGTACATCGCGGCCCGTGCCGCACTACCGACCAAAACATCAATGTGGGGAAGGGGAAAGTCATCTTTTGGGCAGGCTTTATTCAAATCTCGAAAATCCACACAAACTCGGACCTTTCCATCCTTCTTCACAACCGGTACAATGTTGGCTAGCTATGTAGGGTACTCTACCACCTTCAAGAATTTGGCCTCTATTTGCTTGGCTACCTCCTCTTTCACCTTCTTAGCCCGTTCAAGTCTTAATCTTCATAGCTTTTACTTGGCGGGTTTGACTTGGGGATCAGTCGGAATTCTATGTTAGGCGATCTCTCTATCAACACCTGGCATGTCATCGTAGGACCAGGAAAATGCTACCACGTGTTTTCTAAGTACATTTATTATCTCATGTTCTTCTTCAGGAGTCAGATCACTCGAAATCATCACCATTTTAGGTGATTCATCCATACATAAATTAATTTCATGCAATGAGGTATTAGTTATACTGAAAACATTATGTGAATGATCATGAAAATGCATGCTGCCATCTGGCGAAACATCACACAAGTAAGCAAAGTTCTGATTCATTAACTTAAATGCCTCATAGGCGAAGTTGTTAACATAAAAAATGTTTGCAATATTAAAGATTACATCATTAGCATCATTCTCCTCCACAGGCGGAGGGTCTTCATTTACCACAGCGACTAGTTCTTTAGGAGTGGGCTTAGCAGGTCTTGCCTTCTTCTCCATGGTTGCAGCTTTGGTGACAACCTCCGGGTTGCTGCTAGCTGGTCCTTGGAGCTCCCATCCATCTTCATCAAGACTGCAAGGGCTTTGGTGATGGCCTTGATAGCATCCTGGACCTTGTCCCCCATGGGTTCGGATTCGGGTTCATCTTCAACTAATATATTAGATTTCCTCTTATTCTTGGCAGTCACAACTATCACTTCTGAAGCCACAACTTGTTCCTCTTCAGAGTGACCAGCCTTCCATGAGCCATCCACAAACTAAATAATAGGAGCCACCATACATTCGTTGGCAAAGTCGTACAAATCATCAAAGATCTCAAACCCTGGCACAGATTATCCCCCTATCATCACGGGTTCGCTATCCCCTAAGTATTTCTTTTCCCCTTCGATAGTGCACATGCTAACCATGTCGTAGAAGAATGGCTGCTTGTGCTTGTAGACTTTGTGTTTCGGAGTAAACCCAAATTCATCTCTAGGGGTTAGTAGGGGAGGATCGATGGCTTCTATCATGCCTTGGTGGTATTTCCTGAGTCCTTTCCCAGGGATAAATCCCTGCTTCTTCATGATCTTCTTCAGGCCCACTAAGAAATATTGGTAATCTATGGGAATTTTCTTCTTCTCTCCTTGTTAGCCAACCAAGGCCACTCTTAGACCTTGCTCTGCGAAGGTTGCCATCGCCATTGCGGACTCTTCATCTGCCTCTATGGTAACTGGCTCTCCTTGATGGACCTGATTAATCTTTTGATGGAGTGTGGAGGGGACTACGCCAAGGACATGGATCAAAGGTCTTCCCAGTAATAGGGAGTATGATAGGGTTCGTTTCGAACCTATCTTTCGATCAATTTCGGTGTAAAACAGGACGTAATTCGATGTCATTTTGGGTGTTTAGTTCCATGTTTGCATTGGTTTACATTTAGTTTGGTTTTTAGTTACTTTGTTAGATTTTCGTATATTTATGTTTGATTGAGATGGTTGTTTCCGTTTATTGTGATGCCTTGATGAGTTTGTTTTGAGCCTTATAACAGAACTTGAACTAGGAAGGCATTCAGGTTGAAGCGGAGTGGAAACGGCATGAAGAAGATGAAGTATAGGTACGTGGGCAGA